>JBBIGC010000145.1:8992045-9010769 GCA_037576955.1 Lepidarchus adonis
ACACACACACACACACACACACACACACACACACACACACACACACACACACACACACACACACACACATATACAGGGTTGTGAAAAAGTGTTTGCCTGATTTCATATTTTCTTATTAAATGTTTGTCACACTTAAATGTTTCAGATCATCATTTAATTTTCATTTAAATATTAATTAAAATTTAATTATCAGTCAAAGACAACAAAAAGAAAAACTAAATGTGTTTTTTAAGTGAATGAGTTTATTATTAAGGGAGAAAAAAAATCCAAACCTACATGGTCCTGTGTGACAAAGTTAAAACATACTGTAACAGTGATTCATCAAAATCTCTAGTCACACCCAGGCCTGATTACTGCCACACCACATAATCACTTAAATAAGGACAGACTGACAGTGAAGTAGACCAAAATGTCCTCAAAAGCTAAACATCATGCCAAGATCCAAAGAAACTCAGGAACAAATGAGAAAAAAAAGAATCTATCAGTCTGGAAAAGGTAATAAAACCATTTCTAAAGCTTTGGAACACCAGTAAACCACAGGGAGAGCCATTATCCACAAATGGTGAAAACATGGAACAGTGGTGAACATTCACAGGAGTGGCCGGCCGACCAAATTTCCAGACAACTCATCCGAGAGGTCACAAAAGACCAAACAACAAAATCCAAAGTTTTAACCTCACTTGCCTCAGTTAAGTTCAGTGTTCATGACTCCACCATAAGAAAGAGACTGGGCAAAAATGGCCACTCCATGACCTTAATGCGTTTCTTCTTGAGCCACTCCTTTGTGGACTTGGCTTTATGCTTTGGGTCATTGTCGTGCTGGAAGACCATCCACAAACCATTTTCAGTGTCCTGGCAGAGGGAAGGAGGTTGTCACTTAAGATTTTATGGTACATGGCCCCGTTCATCCTCTTGTCTATTCAGTGAAGTTGTCCTACACAGAAGATGTAAACACAGTCTCTCTAGCATCAAACCTTGATGCATAGTTACTTTTTATGCCATACATCGAACAAAAATAAAAATATTATTATGGCACTGTGCAAAAGTTTGGGCACCCTAAGATTCCCAAAGTCTCTTATTCTTTTTACAAGGTCTCAGACCTTAATCAGTAATTAAGTAAATTAGTAAATATCAGCTGGTGCCAGTTTCAAAACTTTACAAATACTCTGACACTTGTCAAAACCTTGTGCACAAACTTGTGGACACTCAACAACCATGGGTTCCTCTAAGCAGCTGTGCAAGACTCTGATAATTAAAGGTATTGATGCCCACAATACTGGAGAAGGCTACAAGAAGATAGCACAGCATTGTCAGCTTGCAGTTTCCACAGTGAGAAATGTAATTAGGAGATGGCAGTTCAGAGGAACTTTAGAGGTCAAGATGAGATCTTGAAGACCAGGAAAACTCTGAGAGAACTGCTCATATGCTGGTCAGAAAGACAAATCAAAATCCCCATTTCACTGCAAAAAACCTGCAGGAACATTTAGCAGACTCAGGAGTGGTGGTGCAACGTTCCACAAGACCTTCATGGAAGAGTCAGCAGAAGAAAATTTAACCTGCATCCCCATCATAAAATCAAATGTGAGAAGTATGCAACAGAACATCTACAGAAGCCTGGTGCATTTTAGGAAACAAGTGCTGTGGACTGATTAAGTTAAAATAGAACTATTTAGCCACAATCAGCATGTTTGCATGTTTGGAGAAGAAAAGGAGCAGCATTTCATGAAAAGAACACCTTGCTCAACATTAAGCATGGGGCTGGATCTATCGTGCTTTGGGTTTGTGTTCCAGCCAGTGGCACAGGAAACACTGCACGGGTGGAGGGAAGAATGAATTCCACTAAATACCAGCAAATTCTGGAAGCAAACATCACACCATCTGTAAAAAAGCTGAAGCTAAAAAGAGAGGATGGCTTCTACAACAGGATAATTATCCTAAATATATCTCGAAATCCACTATGGACGACGTCAAGAGATGCAACCTGAAGGCCTTCACAGTTCCCTGATTTAAAAATCATTAAACATTTATGGGAAGATCTTTAAAAATATGCAAGCAAAATAAAACAAGAATATTACAGAACTAGAAGCCTTTTGCAAGGAATGGGAGAAAATACAATACAAAGAATATAAAGAATTAAAAGAATAAAAATACAAGAATTTAAAGACTTTTAGCTCTAAAAAGCGTTTGCAAGCTGTGATTATGTAGGATGCCCAAACTTTTGTCATCATAGTTTTTTTTTTGTTTTGTTTTTTATCTCAATTTATGACATTAACAGTAACTATGCATCAGTGTTTGGTGAAAATATTGTAGTGGTGCACGGCTGCTGACATTGACTGTTGGGGCGGGTGCATCATGGGAACTGTTCAGTATTGCACAGTTGTGCTATTTCTCTAATGTTCTGTATGTTTGCAGGAAACAGGAGGAACTGTACTGACTGGTTGTGGTTTTACTGTGTTTATGTGAGCAGGCTGGCGGTGGGCGTCTATGCCTGTGTGCATAAGCCTCTAGGGGACGCACCGGTAAAAAGGCCTTTGTAAAGGCTGGTAAAGCAGGCAATAAAGCTGCCCAGCTTCCTGGATGGTGTGAAAAGCGTATCTGTGTGCGAGTGGTCATTAGTGGCTCTCTCTCTCCTGAGGAGGACTGCTACTATATTGTGCATTTTTCCGTTTCCAAGAGAGACTGTGTGTACATCCTTTCAATTAAAACATGACCAAAATGGGTTATTTATCAAGGGATGGCCAGACTTTTGCATAAGACTATATATTTAACATCCATCAGCTTCATGATGTCATCATGGAGGAGTGGAAGAGGATTCCAGTGGCAACCTGTAAAGCTCTAGTGAATTCCATGCCCAAGAGAGTAAAGACAGTACTGGAAAATAATGATGGCCACACAAAATATTGACACTTTGGGCACAATTTGTACATTTTCACTTAGGGGTGTTCTCACTTTTGTTGTCAGTGGTTTAGACATTATTGGCTTTGTGTTGAGTTATTTTGAGGAGACAGCAAATTTACAGTGTTATACAAGCTGTACACTGATTACTTTACATTGTATCAAAGTGTCATATCTTCAGTGTTGCCCCATGAAAAGATAAAATTAAAAAATTACAAAAATGTTAGGTGTGTACTTACTTTTGTGAGATACTGTATGTGAATATGCATAAATGTGGGATTAGGCCAGAGTTTATGACTCATCTTTAGCTGGCTTTGTCGGTACAGAGGCGTTTTGCATGCATCCCCATGATAGCATGTACAGAACACAGCTCTACTTCAGAGGCAGTGTAAACACTTAGCTCTGACCAGCACACACCTGTCAAACCAACGTGCATTTATCTTTCAGATATGGAGCAGCTCTTAAGAACCAGTCTGCACACAGGCCTGAGAGGAACTCAGAGTAGGTGTGAAACAAAAGCAGCTCTAAAGAGTGTGCTTACCAAAGATGTGTTGGTAACTATTGATCTTGGCGCCTCCACAATATTCTCAAGATAAAAGGAAGGTGAAGAACGTACACTATTATACACATAGTCCATTTACTGAAAGGGCCTCATTTCTTGCACCACTGCAAGAGCTCGAGATAAACAATGACAAACACTCTCCAGGGGGCCTGATTTACAGCAAGCACATAAGTGTCACATTTTTTCTCCTGTTGTTTCACCAAGGTGACTAGAACAACGTTTGCACTGAAAGACAGATAACAGCAGTTTTCTTTTCAGTAAAACACAATCACTGTAATTTCTGAAGTAAAAATCTCAGTGTAATACCTGCAGTGTTGAATGTCACTAACACGCTAATGTTGCTCATGTGAATAATGCTAATAATACAGTGGCTAAAATAAGTATTTTTTCACATCACCAATTTTCTAAGCTAATTATATTTCTAAAGGTTCTATTGCCATGAAATTCTCACCAGATATTGTCAGTAACAACCCATGCAATCCACACATGCAAAGAAATCCCCATAGATGCCCACATAGTAAGTTATGTGAAATTAAATGAAATGACACAAGAAAAAAGTATTCAAAACATAAAGAAAGTAATTAGTAAGCAATCCTGTCACTTATTGCACATTAATATCAGCTGGTTCAGTACCAACAGATGCACGTTAAAAAAGGTGTCTCATTACCACACAATTGTCACACAATAAACATCTCAAGATAGGTAAAACCAAAGAGCTCTCTCAAGACCTTCACAACTTTATTGCTGTGAAACATACTGATGACAATGGTTAAACATGCATTTCTAAACTACTGAAGGTTCCAATGAGCACTTCTGGGGCCATAATCCAGAAGAACATAATTTCTCCATAAACTGGCCATGACCAGGTCCTCGCCACAAGATTTCTGACAGAGAGGAAAACAATAAGTATTGTAACTGCCATGGCCTTTATGCACGTTCACCACACAAAAAGTATGTTGAAGCATGTTTAAAGTTTGCTGGCCAACATTTAGACCAGCCTCTGAAATACTGAGAGAATATAGTCTAGACAGATGAGACCAAAATAGAACTCTATGGATGCCATTATACACCTCATTTTTGGAGGTCAAAAGGCAGTGCATATCACCCCAAAAACTTCTTGATAATCATTTACTGACATCTAGCAGAATTATGAAGATGAAACGAGGGTGGATGTTTCAGCAAGACAATGATCCTAAACACACAGCCAAGAAAACTTTCAATTGGTTTCAGAAAAAGAAAGTAAAGCTGATAAAATGGTCTAGCCAATCACCTGAATCATATAGATGACCTATGGAAGGAACTAAAATTCAGAGTTTACAGAAGGGGCTCACAGAATGTTCAGGATCTGAAGACTGTTTATGTTGAAGAATGGGTCAAAATCACACCTGAGTAATGCATATGACTAATTTCTCCATACTGGAGGCGTCTTGAAGGATCACAAATAAAGGCTTTTGTATAAAGTATTAAATAAATTTCAGTAAATGTCTTCAATACTTTTTCCTTGGGCCATTACATATTGATACACATAAGGTATGGACATCTATGGTATATATATATATATGTTCTATACCTACTGTATTTTCCCCGCTGTAGGTTACTACTTTCTTTAATGTATTGCTTACAGACTAAGCTATTCCTTTAAATGTAGGCAAACCAGTGGCTACCAGTCCTTACAGGAAATCATGACCACACATTGGCCATTTTGGCAGCGCACCTGGCAGTTATTTCTACTTATATAAAGCCAGACTCCTTTCTCTGAAATTTATGGTGTGAATGGAATCCATATTGAGTATTACAAGCAGTTCCATTCATTTGCAATCAGTGAATGCTCCTCTTCTTCATAATGCCTTTGCTATCAGCAAGCATGATATCATTTTCAAAATGCTAATTGCTACCTTCACTCAGGTGAAAAAATTGAAAGCACAATCATCTACAATTAGACAGAGACTGGATACATTTGACCTGCATGGAATGTGTTTTAGGAAAAACAAGGCTACATTTTGCCAAAGGAAATCAAGGTAGAGTTAAAGCTTTTGGGAATAATGTACTGTAGATAGAGTTGTTCGGCAACAACTCAAAAGTAACATTAAATTAGTGTGGTGAAGATCAAAGACAGCTTTTCAGAAGAACGCAACTGTGAAGCAAGATCATGAAAATATAATGTTTTTCATATCAATGAGTGCTTGAAGATAATGTTTAATGTTAAATTACAGATGGACCTTTCAGCAGAGTAATGAAGTGTACTGGCAAATACACCAAAAAACTCCTTGAACTCAACTGAAGGAATTTTGAAAGAATGAGTGGTCAAAAATAATTAATAATTTCAGCAATTGTGCAAAGAAGAGAAAAGAATATAACTTTTTTTCGATGCCCTGCTGGAGAAATGTATTTTCACAGCAGCTTAAGAGAGAGAAAGAGAGAGAGAGGGAAAAACAGTAGGTAGAAATTTCTACAGAATATAAAATAAAATACAGAATGAAAGTCAGATAAAGAGAACGGAGTCTGCTGTGAAAGGATGCCATGCGTGCGACACCGTAAGTAAAAAGAAGTCACTCACAAGAAGTTATTTCTGGTAAAGGGGTCAAGACTGCACTTGCAATATTATATCTGTTGATATTTTAGTTGAAGAAATGACTGAAAAAGCTACTCTTCCTTGTGGTTTTGTTCAATGGTATCACATTCATGTGTAGGCACTGTAAGAAGGGGAAATGTTTGCATGTTCAGATATGTAGAAAAAGTCAGCTACTTCCATGGGATGCACTTGTCATGTGAATGTTTTCATTTACTGTTAGCAACAGTAGCATTATTTATTAAACCATGCTATCTACACTGCTAAATTAACAACTACAGTGTTCTATTTCCATCCAGCTGGCAACAAATGAACACAGTTAATTCAGCACTAGGGAGTATGCTGTGTGGGTGTCATTAATAATCTACTGCATGCATCATGTTGCAATGCATATATTCAAATGTCTTCTCATTTTGTCCATCTACTCACAAAGCAAATAAAGAATCATATTTTTATGCACAATTATGGCCTTTTTGTTACATACACTGAACAAAAATAATGGTTTAGCTCCCATTTTGCATGAGCTGAACTCAAAGATCTCAAACATTTTCTACATACATACCCATACCCATTATTCTCAAATATTGTTCACAAATCTAATGTGTTAGTGGGAACTTCTCCTTTGCTGAGATAATCCATCCCACCTCACAGGTGTGGCATATCAAGATGCTGATTAGAGCATAAATATTGCACAGATTAGATTAGACTGCCCACAGTAAAAGGCCACTCTGAAATGTGCAGTTTGATCACACAGCACAATGTTACAGATTTTGCAACGTTTGAAGGAGCATGCAATTGGCTATTGCCCACAGGAATGTCTACCAGAGCTGTTGCCCATAAAATTAATGTTCATTTCTCTACCATAGGCCTCACAACCACAGACCATGTGGATCTCCACATCCAGCAGGTTCACCTCCATGATCATCTGAGACCAGCCAGACAGACAGCTGCAGCAACAATCAGTTTCAAAACCAAAGAATTTCTGCAACTGTCAGAAACCATCTCAGGAAGCTCATCTGCAGTTTGTGGTCGTAACCAACTTGAGTGGCAAATGCTCACATTCGATAGCGTCTAGCAAACAGCGTGTGTGCTGTCGTGTGGGTGAGAGGTTTGCTATTTTCCCCCTACTGATTCAACGATATAATTCCAATATTCCAATATTCCAATATTTTTGTGCATCTATATTCATCATAACTTACATCATGTTCTGTGTATGATTTGGCATTAACAGAATACATCACTTGCATTTTAAAAGCGAAAAAAAAAGAATACACCCCTAAGTGAAAATGTCCAAATTGTGCCAAATGACTGATTTTCCCTCCCTGGGGTCATGTGTTACCAGGTCTCAGGTGTGAATGGGGAGCAGGTGTGTTAACTTTGGTGTCATCGCTCTCACACTCTCTCACTCTCAACATGGCACCTCATGACAAAGAACTCACTGAGGATCTGGAAAAAGATTGTTGTTCTACATAAATATGGCCTAGGCTACAAGAAGATTGCCAACACCCTGAAACTGAGCTGCAGCATAGTGGTGAAGACCATACAGCAGTTTAACAGAACAGGTTCCATTTAGACCAAGTCTCGTCATAGTCGACCAAAGAAGTTGAGTGCATGTGCTCAGTTTCATATCCAGAGGTTGTCTTTTGAGAATAAATGTATGAGTGCTACCAGCATTGCTAAAGAGGTTGAAGGGGTGGGTGGGGGTCAGCCTGTCATTGCTTAGATCATACACTGCACACTGCATCAAATTGGTCTGCATGGCTGTCATCCTAGAAGCCTCTTTTAAAGATGATGCGCAAGAAAGGCCGTAAACAGTTTACTGAAAACAAGCAGACTAGCAGCAAGTAAAACGTGTGGGGCAACAACCAGTAAAGAGTACAAAATAAGTGTGTCTTCCTTACAGTCAAGCATGGTGGTGGAAGTATCATGGTTTGGGGCTGCATTTGTGCTGCTGGCACTGCTGCTGGGAGCTAGAGTTCAATGAGGGAACATGTACTGTGACATACTGAAGCAGAGCATGACCCCTTCTGTTCAGAAGATGGTCTTCCAAAGAGGACCACTGCCTTGATAAAGAAACTAAAAGCGATGGACTGGCCAAGCGCGTCTTCAGACCTAAATCCTATTGAGCTTCTGCGGGACATCCTCAAATGGAAGGGGGAGGAGCGCAAGGTCTCTAACATCCACCAGCTCTGTGATGTCATCATGGAGGTGTGGAAGAGGGTTTCCAATGGCAACCTGTGAAGCTCCTTGCCAAATATTGACATGTTGGGCACAATTTGGACGTTTTCACAAAGGGAAATACTCACTTTTGTTGTCAGGATTTAGACATGAATAAATATTGAGTTATTCTGAAGGAGCAGCAAATTCACACAGTTATACAAGCTGTACATGGACTAATTTACATTGCATCAAAGTGTCATATCTTCAGTGTTGTCCCATGAAAAAAAATTAATAAAATATTTATTTAAAACATGGTGGTTTACTCACTTTTGTGAGATACTGTATGGTAGGCATATTAAATATACACACCCGTCAAAATATTCCCTTTTTTTGGCTTTACAGACTTAATTAAAAAACACACAAACCAATATTTTTTTCCTTATGCAATCTATATCACCCAAGAGAAATATAGTACAGCTACAGTTCGGAAGATTTTTTACAAATAAAAAACAAGAAATACTTGAGAGATTTAAGAGATTAATAAATGATTACTGCCCTCCTAAAGAATATTTGTAAACTCAGTCATTTCCATAGCATACCATAGCATACATTGGCTTAGAAGTGTAAGGAGGAAACAGGAACTATTTGGCCTCAATACCTACCTATACCTGCACATACCTGTAATGGTATACCTGGCAGAAATCCAATAACCGCGTACAACACACCAAACCTACACTAAAGCACGGAGATGGCAGCATCCTGTTGTGAGGTTGTTTCTCTGCCACATGACCTTGGACTCTCGTTAGGGTAGAAGTAAATACGGATGGGGCAAAATACTGTCAAATTCTTGAGGAAAACCTGCTACCCTCTTCCATAAAGTTGAAGATAGGCAGAATGTTCACCTTTCAACGCAAGAACGACTCAAAGCACACAGCAAAATTGACCACACAGTGGCTGGAGGAGTAAAAAATGAATGTCCTCATGTTGCCCTTTCAGAGCCCAAACCTAAATCTTTGACAAGATTTGAGGATGGTAGTCCACCAACACTTACCATCCTATTTAGCCGAACTCAAACTGTTCTGTAAAGAAGTGTAGGCAAATATTGCCCAATCTAGATGAGCAAAGTTGATAGAGAAGTATCCCAACAAACCCTAGGCATTAAGGCAAAGGTCGTTCAACAAAATATTGACATTGTGGGGTGATCCTTTATTAATCTCAGTATGTCTTGTTTTTGATTTTGTGTATGATTTTGATTTCTCCCTTTATTTCTAAACTGTTGCTGTGATATGCTTCAGTTGGATGTTATAAGTTGCATTGAGTAATTAATCTGGGAATAATATTTTTGTGTGTGTTTTATTTAAGGCTGTAAAACAAAAAAATGGGAATATTTCAAAGGGGGTAATTATTTTCTATATGCACTGTGAGAGTGTATTATATCTAAGCAGTAATACACAAAATGCTTTATGTAGTACAGATAAAACCATAAGCTATAGAAATACCAAGTTCAGCTCAGCTTTTTATACAGTATATTTCCCAGATTACCTCAAAACGGCTTTACGTTTGTTAAGTAAAATTTGTTAAGTATTTTATAGCCCTTTATAAATCTTTTTTGCAATATTGCTTTTTTGTTTTTTATTTCTCCAGTTTATTCGTTCCTCCATCATGGCTAGAAACGCTTACTGAGGAGCAAAGAGAATTTGATGCAAGTCAGTGGTCACACTCTTCTTTAGTGGCCAATGCTAAAATATTATGTAATTAAAAAGTTAACGAGGAGTAAAAAAGGGAAGTCATGTTTCTGCCTGACCATTTTTCTTGGATTTCTTGGATTATTTCCAAATAATATCACTGAGCTTCAGGCCTACGAGCCTAAAATCTGTTGTTATTCGTCTCCACAGTCTGTATATATCACTTATAGCGTGTTTCAACATTATATGGTGTAAAATTAAGTGTTTGTAACATTGTAAAATTGTCTCCTGGAGTGTCTTCTGAACACCCTCCAGCAGTATTCTGCATTCAAGACATCTGCAGTCCCCAAAGAGAGATGCTGTGATCCATGGACTATGAGCAGTTTATTGCAAAAGACAGGCGGGTATGTTGCTCAGCCTTGGCACAAAAACATTCATTAAACTTAAATTCTGCCATACTGCAAACCCCAAGTACAGTTCCTGCCAGCAAATGTAGACATACACAGTGGTACACAACATATATATAAATAGAAGCTGTCTTTTATTGGTCAGTTTCATATATGAACCAAAAGTAGTGAGGGCATCAGGAAGCTGCTTGCTAAATAGCCTGATACAGTAAAGCACAAAAACAGCACGGTTTAGTGTATAGGACACCCTGTCTACTCAGTTTCAGGCCTTATCTTACCACGCCAAATGTCAGGCCTACCGGAGTCAATTATCGCCCTACTGTGTCCTGTCTCAACCCTTCACCAAGTCAGGTGTCAGCCCTCTGGGCTGCATCTCAGCCCTGCCACTATGGAGTAGCACCTGAGCACCTCAACACCACCCAATTAAGATATCAGCTAGCTCTATCCATCCTCACCAGGCTGCCTCTTCGCTGGTATGATGGGGCCAACAAAAGCACAGTGGTAGCCCCAACTGCAATTGGACATGGGAGTCCTCATAGAGATGCACAATTTATCAGCCACCCTCTACTCAATGTATTGACAGAATCACCCCAGTACAATTAGCAGCCAGAACGTTTTCAATGTGATGCTAAATGATGCTTGACCTTAGGCTCATGTGCAACAGCTTCAGAGTGTCCATTTCTATAGCCAATGATTTCCTATGTAAGTGTGTGCCCAGTTCAGATGAGGTCATTCAGCTAAAGCATTTGAAGGAAGTGCTGCTCGACAATAATATTGTAGTGGAGCTGTAGCTTAGGGAGGTGTACTGGTGCTGCACGGCCCACAGGGTAATGTGTTATGTGTGTTTTGGGGCTTAATGTGTTTATTATTGGGGGAATTTGTTATATGTGTATATGTGGGACTAAGTTAAGTTACTGTAGGTGGTTATGTTTGGTTTTTGGGGAAATGGGCTGAACCACCATCAGTGAGTCAGCCATTGATTTCAGTGGATTGGCGATGGGTTCAGCCATTTCACCACACTCTGGGAGTGTTTTTGAGTTGCTCTTTGTGTGCGCTACACCAGTTAGGGGTGCGCATATGCTTTGGAGCCCTTTTAAGGGCTTAAATAAAGTGAGCTCTGTCCCATCATTTTCCCTCCAATGATTTAATGAGCAAAAATCGTCACATTGGTGTCAGAAATGGGATAATGGAGCAACGGACACTTAGAAAGATCAAGCTCCTCATCCAGCAACTGGAAGAGGCATCAGTCAAAGCTCAGAGGGTCGGCGGCCCAGAAGGAATCGGCACTTCCGAGGCGACAAGGCGGAAGGGTGCATTCCAGTTGCCAACCAGGGACCCTCACTGAAAACCGGAAGAAGATGGCGCACCCTCAGAACCGCCAGTGACGAGTGACAATGTTGTTGAGCTGCGCAGGGAAGACGACTTGATGAGTTTTGGCGGTGCACCAACGCCATCAAGTTTCTACCGTACTGAGGCAATGAACCACCAGACTCCTTCCTCACCCAAGTGTGGCGTTCATTGATTGGAGTTTGGCAGGAAAGGCAGTTCAAATGGCTCTGGCCCTGGAGGGATGAGCGTGGGAGGTCCTGGAGGACCTCAAGGTGCACAAACAAGGTGAGTGGACTGAACTACAGAGTGCCCTGCAGCGCCGCTTCGGGTGATGGGTGCCGTTGGAGGATGCCCGTGCCAAGCTCTGCAGCTCGTAACACTGCCAAACCGAGCACTTGGGGGCCTTTCCTGCCGATCTGTGCCAGCTAGCGAGGAGGGGAACAACCGATTTCCCAGCAATGATCCAAGACGAAGCTGGAGCTTTCCTGAGCGGCCTACAGCCTAAGCGGCTACGCGGGCAAATGCAGTTCACCGCCCCTCCAACTCGTTGCTGGAAGCGGTGGACACGAATTAGAATGGTACATGTTACACTTGGTTTGGTTACGCTTGACCACCTGTTCATAGTTCCAAGATCGCTACATTGTGGGGTTGGATATGTTACAGCTATTGTCTTGGTGGCCATGTTGTGATGGAGAACGTAAACATTGCGAGAAAAGGGATGCAAAAGAGAGCGATAGGGGGCAATGCGTGACCATACAAGGTTTGAGAGTTCACGCTGAACAGGCTTCTCCAGTGGATACGGTTGGGGCGGCACCCTGGGTGGGCAGCCATCACTGCTGCCGATCGGGAGTAGTATCAGCTTGATAAGGCTACCTTTCATATCACTCGCTCTAGAGAATATGACTAGCAATATACTATAGTGATTAGCTATATGGTCTGTTATTACATCTTTTCACATTAAATTGTTTTCAGTGAGCATAAGTCAACCAAATCCAGAGAACATTCAAGTACTCTATCAAATCAAAAGTAGAAACCATACTATGCACCACCACCAACATGGATTATTATCAAAAAGCATCATCCTTTACATTATGATTATGACACCAAAACGTGTGCCTTGCATGCATGTTAATTACAGTCATGGGGATATGATGACTCACACGTTTACAACATATAACAAGAGATCAAATGAATTATTATGATGTTTTATCACTTTTCCACAAAGGTGCGGCATCCTGTTGTAATAAAGTGACTCACTAGTCTAACTGTGAGTGTTCTGGCCTTCAGAGATAAAATCCAACACCAGAAAAACACGACAAAGATGTCGACGCTATATCCAGCAAAGTCAGCCACAGATAGAATGAGATGAATGTCTACAAGCACAATAACGGCAGAATAAGAGGTGAAGGGTGAGAGTGCTATATGTGGTACATTACTAGCACTTGATGCATGTCGACAGCACACTTGGAGGCTTTTGCTTTGTGTTAGCAGTTGTCCAAAAACCTGCCAGCAAGCATACAGCATTGCAGAAAGTAGCCAACTGGAACCTTTTGCTCAGACAAGCTTACAGTTTTGCACTTCTCTAATGCATTGTTCACACAAATGCTGAGCGTTTAAGCTCGGACAGTGTCAGAGTGGTTTGTTTACATTGTATCCAGAGTGTAATAAATTCTACCAGTGTGTAAATCGCACTCTCACTTTTTGGGTCTAAGTCTATAAATTATATTCTAAGTTCGAAACTCTAATGCATGACGCACTAATGGGTTGATTTCAATGTGCTTGAAATCAATGAAGCATCATAAGTATTAAAAATAAATCACAATTTGGTGTGGATGAAAGGCCAGAAGAGCAATATAAACCTTAAGAAAGAGCTTAATAAATTTCACTGCTGTGAAACCAAATCTCTAAGTGTCCCAGGTAGGGAAGGCCTTAGGACTAAGTCCTGGAAATTCAATAAAGGAACGAGTGAGATTAGGCCTGCAAAACACTAATCCTCTCCTGGATGTCAAGGGGCTTGCACTGCCAAACTGAAACACTTTGCTTGGAGGAATCAGGGAAAAAATGGGATCTTTGGATCAGCAACAGTGAGAGTTTCACAGATCTATTACTTTTGATCAACAAGAACATATAATAATAATGATAATAATAATAATAAGAAGAAGAAGAAGAATAAGAATAAGAAGAAGAAGAAGAAGAAGAAGAAGAAGAAGAAGAAGAAGAAAGAAGAAGAAGAATTATTATTATTATTATTATTAGTAGTAGTAGTAGTAGTAGTAGTAGTAGTAGTAGTAGTAGTATTAGAAGTATTGTAATTATTATTATTATTATTATTATTATTATTATTATTATTATTATTACTACTACAACTGCAAGTCTTTTGCACCCCTGGTCATGTGACATGGTTTTGTTGAATTTCTAAATAAAAAAGGACCCAACCTATACCGAGAACACACAGTTACTGTTCAACACATAAAAACATATCATGTGGCCTGTTAATTAGACGCAGTGCACTGTTTTTGATATTCGCAAAGTCCCCAATAGGCCAGCGTGTTAGTATATCTGTCTGATCAAAGATATGTTTGTGTGCATCCCCAAGAAAAGGCAGCACTTCAAATAAACAAATGAAATATATATACTGCAGGAAATGTGTACATTGTCCTTTACATCTAGTTGGAAAACATACACATTTCTCAATTTCCCGCATTTCATGTAACATACACACTGCTCTTTTATACTGGCAGAACCTTTTGATTTTGCCTCCTGCTTTTGTGCTACGTCCACCCATTATTAACGCCAGGAGCAACTGGTGTATATTGACATTTAAATATTTAATGAGAGCTTCTCTCCCTTTCATTTTTTGCCCAATTTCAGACTGTTGCTTTATCGTTTTCCTCCATTTCCTAGTCTGTGAAATTAATTATTTCTGTTGTTTATGCAACGTTATGAAGACAGAGCATACATTTAAGCAAAGACAAAATGAAACAGTATGTTTTAGAATTAAGCTCTGACATCTGTAAATATTGAAAGCTTTCAATAGCTTTAAATATGAGAACTAATTTACAAGTGATGATGAACATGTTTGAACACTTTTTTATGTCTATATTCCTGCATAAATAATGGCCTAAAACATCAGATTTTCAGTCCTAAAAGTAAACAGAGATAAGATAAAAGACTTTTAATAAGATTTATTGAGGAACATGATCCAATAATTCTTAACTGTATGTGGCAAATATATGTTAACATTTGGGATTAGTGATTAATTTGAATGAGAAATTAAATTCAGGCATTTTCAATGGATGACAACTGGCAAGAGTGGGCAGCCTATTATATTTAAAGCTATCAAAAGCTGATCTTCCAAATACATGCTTGTGGAAGTGCACCATGGCACATGCAAATAGAGTTTCCTAGGACGAAAAGACTTACTGATGCTCATCAGGGTGAAATTTGTTTCACTTTAGAAAGCCATCTCTAAATTGTTTAGACTCCAAGACTGATTATGTACAATCAGGAAATTTAAGACCATTGTTTCCCTGTTCAGAGGTTTTGACCAACAAAAGTCATGCCAAAAACGATGTTTATTAGTCTGCAAGGTAGACCATTCAACGCTGAGCAACAATGACATGCAAGCCTGGGTTACAAGGAGAAAGCCACTGCTATCCAAAAAGAACACTACTACCTGTACATTTAGCTAAAAATCACATAGACAAGACAGACTATAGAAAAAAATGTTTTGCAGACGGATGCGATCAAATGAATTGTTTAAAAGAATAAGCATTATGTTTGTTGTACAATATTTTTACCCAAGTACAATATTTTTTTGTCTAATTTGTTTACTTGGTTTCTTTTTCTCTACTGTGAACATGTGAAATTCTGATGATGTTTTCGTTTATATTTATGACGAAATATAGAAGAAAAAAGAATCTGGAACTTCTGGACTCATCAAAAGTTTCCAATTTCATAGCATGGGCCTTTCAGGCTGCCCTAAATGATGACAAACCATAATATAACAATTTTCAGTTCAATGCTAAAAAGCATAACAGAAGATGTCACGTAGATTACACAACTTATTGACAAAAGATTAATATTTTTAGTTATTTGTGAAATGTCACTTGGGAAAAGTCTGAAATAAAAATCTGATATAAATAACAGAGGAACCTGAGACTTTATTTTCTTTATCTTTGTTCTAAAGCAGGAAAAAATGTCAGGCTATTTTCACCTGCAATGCAGTTCTCAGCATGGTCAATTTTCAAACTCCTGTTACTTGCAAATACATAGATGAAAAACTATCACAAGCATTTTCACAGCAACATCAAACACTTCAGAAACCATTCCGTACATAGTCTATCTGACTCAAAACTGCTGCAGTGTATGTGTAATATTATATAAAGCTTCTAGACATGCACTTAACATAGTGTGACATTTGCTTATTTAATTTTTGATAAATTTGCTAAAAGTATGAACTTTAAGAATGTACTTTGACAATAAGTACAGGGCAATATGAATCCAAATCAGCTACTGAGCAGAAAATAATGCAAACACTTTATTCAAGCTCAGTATTTATAAGGCGTCATAACATCTACATACACATGACATACTTGTGGGTTCCTTTCTTCTTCCAAAAATGTATTAAGGACCCGTCTGCTAGCTGTAGCATTAGCTCGTCTATTGATTAAACTAATGGTAGCAAGAATATTGCTCTTAACTTCAACTACAAATAGGAATGATGACTTTTTTTTCATAAGCTAATAAAACACAATCAGCCCCAATACTGAACATGAAAGAATCAAACGTGTAAAATACCTGTGTGTTCACACATTTTTCAAAAGCAGGGGAATATATTGATTATTATAAGTTATTTAGGAAATGACTTTTTGTGCTTAAAGCTCTCATAAGAATGAAACAAGCTAATATTAATCTTTCTATCTCTTTGTTCTAAGTCAGAGAAAAAATCTCAGTCTATTTATATTTCATATTTCAATTCTGCTGAACCCAAATACACGGATGGGAAAATGAACACTTTCACAGCAATATGTAATGAGCACAGAGGTATATCATACCTTTTTACAAAGATGATGCATTATGCTGAAAGTCTACCATCAGACAGACGGGCGGACTGACGGACGGACAGACGGGCGGACAGACAGACGGGCGGATAGACAGATAGATAGACAAAAAAATCTAAGATAGAACCGTAAAGAGAAGCCAATAATTTGAAATGTTATTTGAATATGTTTTAGTAAATGTGTAAATGCTTCACACTGTTGCTTTTATACTTCCATCTGCATTGGGCCAATATGTACATTGTACAATAGTGTTGAAAGCACTGGTCACTTTATATACTGCACATTATACAATTCCACAAACCTCACATTTACATCTTGTGTTTCCTTTCATGCTTTTTATGTTAGTTACATGTACATAGATTTAATTATTCATTATATCTACATTTTCCTGCTGCCAAGCTACTGGTTCTTCCCATCCAACACATTTCACAGTATTGTTGACACAGTGTTAACTTCCATACGATAAATAAAACTGAACTGATGCTATTTATGTTTATTTAAATGACTCTGTCAATATATATATATATATATATATATTGAATATGAATATTCAAACTATTGTGGCCAGCCTTAATTTTATAGTTTGCAAAGGCTTTTAGTCAAAAGCAGCCTATTTAAAAATATGTGAAGCATAATGTCTGGGTTACATATTATATCATCTAATTTGTAAACTATTGTAAACTAAATTGCATTGCATTCAAAATTATGTCATTTATTGTGATCAGAATAGCAAATCAAAAGCTATAAACCTAATCCTGACTTCTAAGACTTAAAATTGTCTGTCAAAAGGATAGGCACGCAGGACAAGCTAAATAATGATTTGTCCAAAGACCTTTTAAGCGGAGTGCAACACATATTTGGCTGACTTTCAGTATCCCAAAGCTACTCAAAATGAGCTGGTGATGTAAGCTCTTCCAGCCGCCTCTGAGGTGAAGTTGCACCCATGTAATGGAAATGTCAGGGGTGTCATGAAAAGAAGATAACACACTGGGGTTGTTAGCTCTCTAAAATCAGACAGCTTTAGTTGCACTTACAACACATGCCACACACTTTTTTTCCTTTTCTTTTCCCTTTTTGCCAGAACCTGGCCTATTTATAGTCTGTTTTCACGCCTGTTCATTTGACACAGTCTCTTGCACAGCACTTTAAAATTCAACAAAAACAAAACATGACTTAATGCCTGGGCTAGTCTCATTATTATTCATTCTCTCAAATACAAAACACGCAGGAAAACTGCTCCTGCTGTAGATGCATTCTCCAAATGTGACCACTAAAACTCTTTCAACTCAAATTTTAAATGCATTTCTGAGTTTTCAGGTGAAATGATAATTAATGTTAAAATGAACCTGGAAGTGAACCTGTGTTTATTTATTAATACTGCATATTGCAGTGGAGTGCAAATGTTTTCATATATGTGGTCAGATGAATTCATCTTTTGATGATTTATAAACAAATACACATCCTCTACAGGACACACTATTCACTTTTTTATGCCTATTTTCCTGTGAATTTTATTTCAGAATTTGTGGAAATTGTGAAAGTGTGGAAATGCCCTAAAATAATCTACATGTTCTCCTTCAATAGAAAACATTGCACAAAAAGTCAGTTTCACAAGCTGATACGTTATACTATGCATGTTCTGGCCACAAGTTAAAGTCTCTGAATGCACAGGTGGCAAGATATTCGGTAAGAAAGGGATAACAGAATTTCAAACCTTTTTCATTATAATAAACAACTGATCGTATTCCTTCTGCCATTGCATCCTGAATGTGATATGCTCTCAAGCCAAAAATATTCTGAATATAACATTCTCTGTGATGACCTTCAAATACAACAGCCATTTATTGACAAAAAACGTGCCATAATGTGCCACTTCATTCATTAAGAAGTTCTAGAACTTGGCAGAGTTAAAATAAGTCACCGCAACGATGACCAGTACCTAAGGACCTATGCACTGAGACATCGTTATACAACTGTCACACAGCTGCAGCCCGTTTACGAGATGTGAGGGGAACTAGAGTTTCCAGACAAACCATTCACAACCGACTCCACCG
>JBBIGC010000145.1:9057503-9078931 GCA_037576955.1 Lepidarchus adonis
GACAGCACCCCCCCACCCCCCAAGATCCAGCCCCGCCCACAACCCACACCAGTGCTGGGCAGGCCCAGAGCCAAGACCTCTTATCGCTCCCGGACCCGGCCCCCCAGCAGGGCGGGCCGGAACCCGCCTCGGCAGCCCAGTCGTCAGATCCCCAATGCACCACAGGGAGGCTATAGGAGGGTCCAATATTTTAATAAAAATGCATTACCATCATGATGTCATCTGTCATAACAAAAACAGATTTTTGGTTTTGTGACGAAGTGACACTCGAGTATAACTGTATTATACAAACTTTTTTTGGCTCCATTTAAAAAAGTGGACATTTAAATATACATTGTATATCTTGGCATTAGGTTGCCAAGGAATTCAGAGTCTGAGTCTGTTTAAGCTTATATGATCAATTAATTAATAAAATTTGATTGATGAACTCAAAGAAATGTTGGAGAGCCGGAAGTTATTACCCTTATCAATGATTGGATGTATTAATGCTAGTACAATGGTAATTCTTCCAAAATTACTGATTTTTTTTTCAGAATATTCCCATTCATCTTCCAGTAATTTTTAAAAGTCAGTAGATTAAATAATTTTACCCTTTATTTGTGCAAATAAGATCTTTCTAAAGCCCATCTTTATTAACTAACTTTGATAGCAGGGATAGGGCTGTGCACTATTACTGGGCAGCTAATGCCACTTTTTCACAATTCCTGGTGATCCTCATCTTTTCCTTTATGGCTTAGGCTTGAAACCATGACTGGTTTGAAAACTTCGCTTAATGCCATTTTAAAGAACAAAGGCTGCTAAAAAAACTATTATGTATAACCTAGACCCTAGTTATGTTTTAAAGACTTTCTTGAGTATTCTTAATTAAATAAGAAATCATTTTAGCTGTCCTTCAGTTTTTTTTGTTTATTCCTATTACCCATCATCACCTTATTACTCATTCAATATTTATCAGGGTTTTCTCGATTTGGAGAGCGAGGTCTATGCTCTATTAGGGAATTTTACATAAGTGATAAATTTGCTTCAGGCAAAATTCAGTCTCCCTTATTCTCATTTCTTTCGTTATCTCCAGCTGAGACATTATTTGCAACAAAGCATTCCAGACTTATTAAATAAGACAGAAGATCACAGGTTGGAGAGATAGTTTTAGTCTCACGCTTTGTAGTTGCTCACCTATGCACACATACTAATATGGGCTAGAGAGCTGCATGAGAGCATGACTAAAGATCAATGCACAGAGAGTTTGCCTAGGATACACAGACGTTGTATAAATTACAGATATAGACTCATCCCATTTAAATTTGTTATATTGCTCATAGATTTTTCCAATACTAAATTAATCTCTCTCTCTCTCTCTCTCTCTCTCTCTCTCTCTCTCTCTCTCTCTATATATATATATATATATATATATAGCACTGTCTCCTCACGATGTGATGTGTGTCAGAAGGCACCCTCTCACATTTATTATGCCCAGTCATACATGATTTCTGGTCGAGCATTTTTTGCTGGTTTTCAAAAATCTTTCAGAAGAATTTTACTCCAGATTATAGTTTGGCTCTGTTTGTTAACCTCGATCCTACAATGTCTTTGGCTTATGCAGAAGAACAGGACCTGATGGTTGGTAAGGAAAATTATATAAAAATGGAAATCTACAAAAGCACAATGCTTTAAAAGTTAACTAAATGAGATGCTTTTTATATTCCAAATGGAATAATTGTGTTCTAAGGAATCAAAATCTCAATTCATATTCAATTCTGAAAATATGGGGTCCCTTTCTTGATTTCTTAAAGGCGAATTAGCTTAATGCCTGTCTCATTTCTGTTATATCTGATATTGTTTTATTTTATATATGTGATGCCGTGTTTGTCTTTTTTGTTTCTTTTTTACTTAATTTTTTATTATTATTTTTAAACATTTTCTCTGCTATTTTACCCTTTCAAGTGCTGATATACAGTTTTGCCAAATCATATGGTTTATTCTGTTGGCTTTTCGTACTTTAAATCTGAAGGGAAAAAAAGATCTTGATTCGTGTTTTCCGATCATTGTGAATACCACTGCACACAGTGAACCACAACGAAATTTGTGCTCTGCATTTCACCCATCACACGTGCACACGTGCAGCAGAGGTTTAAACTTGAAAGTCTTCATTACCTTCAAATAATCACAAATAACAGAATAGGTCAAATGCATCTCAACCAATTGTGTCTTTGAAACTAATTGTTCTATAATTAAATGACAGAACATGAGGTGGAGTGCTTTATCATAAATAACATCATGACTATGATTCAGTCTCAGGCACACACTGAAGGTGTCGTAGATGATCACAGCCATGATGATTTGTGTGATAATGCACCCCCACTGATGTCCTATTATCTTCATACAGTGCTTCTACAAAAAAAGACAATCATAAAGCAAAGGAGCCCCACATTTTGTATCAAATGTGCTTTAATATTAGCTTCCCTAAAAAGTAGTGCACCTTCAAACTCTGGCAATGTCAAGCTCAGATCAGTATTTTCAGATTTTGCCAGAACTGAATGTGGTTTTGTTTATTCAGTCTATAAAGCATTTGTATTCTGTTAGTTTCAGGATTATGTAGTTCCAAAATGATTAACACCAACGTTAACTTCTTCTGCCATCAAAGATGCCCAGTCTTCTTCAAAATACAGTATAAACTTATGTTTTTTGTTTTCTGAGTCATACATGCTAAAGTACAAAAATATTAACTGTTAGCTGCAAATCATTACTTAGCAACCAGTGATAAAATTGTGATTTTAAATGTTCCCAACCCTGGTCCTGCACATTTTAGTGTTTTCCTGCTCTGCATGGTTTGGATACTACTTTTCTCACTAAAACATGAAAAGAAAAAATGGAGAGCTATGAAAAATCAAACGGTTACTAAAGAAAACTCAATTTAGATGCAATAGGGTCTCTTGTCATGCTTTGTGCACATAGCAAGCGGCAGCAACATAGCACATGGAGAACAAAATTCCCTCAAATGTCATGAGTATTGCATCATAGCCAATGGTTAATCCCCTGTGAAAATTGCAGAGGTGAAATGATGGTGAGGCTGAAGAATGCTGAGCACCCGACTTCTGCACTGCTGGATTTGTTGCAGATTAAGAATTTCTGTGGACCTCCATTTAAACAAGACAAGCAGTTTGTTTATATCTCATACATACATTCTAAAAATATGATGAAGTCAACACTACACTTTTACACCAAGGAATATACTCATTCACAGGTACTCTGTATGCAATGTGGTTGGGTTTCAGACAAACTGCTGAAAGCAGAGGAACAAAACCAATCACCAATGGCATGGCAGCTTGGAGCAACAATGAGCTTTTAAAAATATGTTATATTGCTTTTGAGTGATTAGTAAAGAATAAGGTCCTGCTCACATCTAGCATTATCATGTGTCTTGCTCAAAAGTACCTATGTTCTGGATGACCACATGCATCTCATGTAACCTCCTGATTGGATCTCACCAGCATTCAGGAATCGCTGAATAAAACATCCATTCCTACCACTTGAAGTCAAGTGGATCCACATGCTAGTTAGCTCTACTAACTATTTAGCTAGTAAGCGAGACCATGGGTTGATCAGATCAGGTCAAAACAAGACGAGCTGACAGCAGAGGAAGCAAATTTGGGAATTCAGCCTGGGTCTATCCCTTGGCATTTCCAGAGTCGCTTCCACAGAGGATGCAAGTTCAGTACATGGTCCTTCAGTGTGGCCCAGGTCAACTCAGAATGTGGTCTGATCTCAATGCTTCTTCAATACATCATGGTTGTGTTTACACATGAACTTTACATTTGTACATTTGTACATTCATGTGTGAACATTGCCTGGAAGAAGTTCCACTATTTTTAGTGGAAATGAAATAATTCTTTTAAAATCCTACAATGTGATTTCCTGGATTGTTTTACATTCTGTCTCTCACAGTTGAATATGATAAACATTACAGACTCTCTCATTTTTTTAAGTGCGACAACTTGCAGAATTGATGGCTACCAAATACTTTTTGCCCCACTGTAGCTTGCTGGTAACATTACCCAAAATAATCCATATCCACAATTTTGCTGTCTGTAGATAAAAATCTAAAGTATTGCCATTGCTTTTTAGATTGTAATGTAAAAAGTTATTTTCCTTTTTTTTACTTACTAATTAGTATTTAAATGCAGGAATTGCTAATGTAATAACGAAACAATGGATCCACTGTGATGATGAAGTAACTATTTACTGCAGCTAATTACTACATTTCAGTAAGTTGCTCTACACCGCCACCAATTGTAAAGCAGGGGAATCAGGCTGCAATCTTAGAGGACCATTGAAACACCAGTATTCTGATAACTACTAACAAATATATATTGCACATCCTTGATATATATCAAGTTCAGATGACTGGTTCTGATGAAAAACTATAGTTTGTAGAGCTATGGTTCTCCACAGTATGCTTGCTAACACAATAACAAAATGTCAAATTTATAAAATTCAATGAGTATCTTGTAAAAGTAATTGAAGTAGAGATACAACTTTAGACTTCAGCACTACTGCGGGGATGATAGGGACATGTGCATACCATTTTTTCTAGGGCCATTTCACCCCTAGAACTTTTTGAAAAATCTTTAGGAATCTGTTTAATTATCAATATTAGCACCTGCAATCCAAAAATCCACCTTAAAGACAAAGTGCTCTCTGTCTGCACACAGAAAACCAGGGGACATTCAACAAATACACACGTGCCTTCAAATAAAGTCTACAGAATGAATGAACTCATCTGTCTGCCGCAGGATTGAGTAGATCTTTGCCGTAATCATTTACTTGTTCTCTGCCCTGCAGATTCACTAGGCTTCTGAAGTGACAGCTAAAGAACTGTGGGATGACTGGGGTGGTGACCAAGCAGAGGAAGAGACCAGTGCCCATGATAACCAAAGGGAGTCCCTAAGTGTAATCCAATCTTTCCACTTGTCTGGCTTTTGTATCACATCCTGGCTCTGCAGGGTTGATTAAATGTTGGTTGGACTCTCATCACTTTTGACAGGCTAGCTACTATCTTAGGGTTTGGCTGCGAGTAGGGAAATTAATTGATTTATATCTTTTGGAGCAGAGCCATGCTGGAGCTTTCCCTTATCTAAGTCTCAGTGGTGGTGGTGGTGGGGGGGGTTCATTTCTTTGAATCTTTTCAATAAAGGTCTGATGAGATACTTAATTTAAGAAACTGAATATGAGCCACAACTGCTCGGCTGCAGCAACCTCAAAAGCAAACACGATTAGCATTATTTCTCAGTGATTAAAAGCATACAAAAGCACAACGTGCTCATGTGATGACGGAAGCTGAGGAGAACAGACTGTAAAGACACCAGGACACAGATAACAGCAATTCCACCATGACAGCTTAACTGCAATTTAAAGTTCCAACCCAAGCTCTACGTTTCCAAACAAAGAGTCTACCAAACTTCTTCTTCTTTTACAGCAAAGGGAAAACACCACACTAGGCTAAGGGAAAATAAAGCTTTAAACTTCAAGTAAAGGAAGGTTAGATATCCTAAATTTTGCAGGCCAGGTTCTCAGTCCCAGACTAGGTGAAAGCCTATAGACTAAAATGGGATTTTAAATTTTTGAACAGTGAGGCTTTTTTGACATTGCAGTTCGGCCATGATTAGGATTAGTTCGCATCCACAGAACCAGCTGAGGCTGAGAGTCGAGATTTTAAAAGACAAGGGGATTAAATAAAAGCAACATTACAAAACAAGGATTCAATTAAACATGATGATTTAAGATAAAAGATTAAAATGTAACTTGATGAATGTTCAATGATTGGTTACAATATTTTATGACTGTACCACTTGTTTTTACCTATCATAGTGATTTTATTTTATAGTCTGGAAAAAAAAGAAAAAAAAAGAGTAAATTTAGTCTAAGCAAACAATTTAAGCAAGTCACATTACTAGGATACCTGCATTTAATACTGCACAACCCTTCCCTCCCAGCATAACAGCAATGAGGCTTATCCTGTAACAATTAATGAAACTAGCATATACAGAGCAATCCGTTTTAGACAACTGCTCATTATAGAATCTTTCCAAATTCTCCAGGGTCCTGTTTTTAAGAGTTGTCCTCTGCAGCTTTAACTCCACAGGTTTTAAATTGAGTGTAGGTCAGTGGACTGAGATGGCCATGTCAAAAGCTTTGTTCAGTACTCAGTGTATGATTTTTACTGTATAACCACTGATTGAAGTATGAACATTAACAATCTCATTTCTTTGGTGTATTCGAAGTCGAAATTTAAAAGAGTGAAGTAGAAATGGGAATGTGATTGTGATGAGAGTTCTTGGAAAACATAGACTTAAATTGAAAGCTAGATTTCTCAAATTCTCAAATTTTTGTGGGAGTTTCAGAAACGTAACCACACACGCACACACGCATGCACACATGCACACAAATATATGATCATTTTTATCCATCTTTAATAAAGGTGCCAATATTAATAGAGCCAAGTGCATATACATTTTTGCTTTTTTTTATTCAATGGGTTATTTCCAAATAATGGTTAAAAAAGTAAACTAAAACAATATTTCAGGAAGCAGCTTAAAAGAAATATATTAACAACATTTATGTCCAATTTGCCTTTTCATAATAATTTCATCATTTATCATTTAAGAATGAATGTGCATGTCAGTTCAGACTGTTTTTACATTTCTAAAAACTGCCTATTTCTCATAATTACCCATATAATAATTAAAATATGTGTTAGATTGTTTGATTACTATTGGAATCAATAATGACAGCCATAAAACAGTCATATGTTAACTTGTCTGGTGTCCCCAGCCACTGGCTTCCAAGCAGAAGATCTAGTTCAAGACATTTCTTTTCTAGTATTCTTGTTGCCTTTTTCTGGTTTTTGTCGCTTGCCTGGAATTTTTGGATTCTGAGTCTTGGATTTGTGATCTTTGGGTTAAACTTGAATTACAGCCCAGTCTCTCTGTCTCACATTGTTCCATTAAATTGCTTTCTGTGTACTGTGATGGAATATATTTAGAAAATGCTGTAAATCCTGGTAGGTCCATCTATTTATATATATAATTTTTTTTATATCAATTATTTTTATATTTTTAAAACAATGCTGAGAAGTTTACTCTGCAGGCTGATGGAGCTGGTTATAAACTGTAAGGAAGGGTGGCCAAAATAAGTCCAGTCCCCAAACTGTGCTGGACAACGTCCCTCCAGGCCCGAAGCTGGGCACCCCTGCTGTAAGGGATGTTGGTAAAGTTTGTCACTTAGTTGGGATTACATCTAATAATAAATAATAAATTGGATATATCACTGTTTTAGCTCCACACTGTAGCCAAACTGGTGTTAAGGTGGTAGAGACATGGGAAACGAGAACAAAAACACTTCATTACAAACTCTAGTTACAAACCAGGACGTGTAAGAAAGATCACTCTTTTTTATTTATTCTTAATTAACTGCAGCACTATTGATGAAATCAGAAAACACTGCCATCTTGGATATCAGGGAGTATCAAGGGAGGGAAAATTGCTTCTAGGTTCTATATTCATCTAGCACACTGCTGTGCCACTCAGCACTCTGCAGGCAAATAGATTACAATTAGTCTGGTGTAATGGCCCATAAGCCTTGCTCTAAAGGCTGCTGGGAAACCTGCGGGATGATTATGGATGACATGATCTAAACAGCGCCAAATGGGGCTGGATGAAATAGTGCTACTCACTTTAACATTTAGATGTGCACATTATAAACTTAAGCGCCTCTAAGCCACCAGTGTTTTTCCCGAGCTCTAACTCTTCAGCCTGGGGCTCTTCTCCAGCAACACTGCACTTCACAATTTCATCCAAATATCTGAGCACTTAGAAAGGAAGAAGACGTTTTTCCTTGTGGATAAAACTTGAAAATAGTTTGAGGCATAATGTGAATACTTTACTCTACATTATGATCTCAATCTCACAAGTTCACAAAAGTTGCAACAAAAAACGAAACCAATTATCTTGTTGTCCTGCCACAAGCTTCCTAAATTGTTATCTTTATTCAATGTGACAAATAAGGAGGCATTGTGGCCTAAACTGGGTCCTGAATGGGTTTGACAGAATTCACAATTTTATAGGATTTTCCAGTTTTTGTTCATCAGTGTGCTGCACAAATACATAATTTGCTTTGCCACTTACCTATAGGCATGTGCCCTCCATAATGTTTGGAACAAAGACATATTTTTCTTTAATTTACCCCTCCGCTCCTCAGGCTAAAATTTTTTATCTAACAATTAAAGTGCTCGTTTAGAATTTAATTTAATTAATTTTAATTCATTCTAGTTTCACCATATAAAAATTGCAACATTTTAATACCAGCCCTGCTATGAGCACACCATAATATTTGAGACAATTGGTTTCACTGGTGTTTGTGATTATGCGGGTCTGTTTCACTGCTTTATTTGTACAGGGATAAGGCCTGCTTCTACGATTTGGAGTGTGTAGTTGCCATTGTTCAACATGAAGAGAAAAGCTGTACCAAAAAGAAACATTTCAAAACAGCTTGCCTTTTAAATCCACTTAAAAGCTGGTGTTTTTCAAAGTAAATCCAGCTTTAAAGTGTATTTCCTAGTTTTTTAAACCAGAAAATGTGATTGCAGAGACTAGTGTGACATCAACTTAGGATGTGAGTTAAATGACAGTTATATTCTTCATTTTGGACAGTTTCCCAAAACTAAAACAGTGTAATATAAAAGTGACCTCAGTGTAAGTAAAAGCTTTACAGGAACCTTAAAAATAAGTTTGGAAATATCTCTGGAAACCCATTTTAATGAATGAGCTGCCAATATCCATAACTCAAAGCTATTAGAATTCTCTAAACTGTAGCAAAAGAAGACCCCTGCAAACCTCCACTGTTATAAACCATGTTCACTCTGGCCACCAGAGGGAACGCCTCTATAAAACACCATTAACTTGATGGATTGGCTAGTAGTCATGAGACAGGCAGCATAGCAGAGAAAGGTCACACAGTCTTTGGAAATGTAAGACAGTGATGACTTCAGTGGACTTTGGCTAATACACATAAAAACAAGCCAGTGAAAAGGAATCAGAAAAGGGTTTCTTAACATCTCAATTGTCAGTGACAGCATGGACTACATCAAGGCAAGATTCATGGGGTTTCAAAGTGAGCGACTGTGACAAGCAGCAACAGAAACACACAGAATGCAGCCCTGCTAAATGCATCCACTGTATCTGGCGGGACCTAAGCAAAGTGAAGTGGATGATTAGATGTGTAATCAGATCAAAATACATGCTTTTACTACAATGTGACAATAACACCTCACACGGAGAAAAGGATCTTTGTCTCACAGCGAGTACAAAACACACATTGTCAGAACATCTGCATTCCACAGCAGTGTCCCAACCACTGCCATATGGTCATAAAAATAGACTGTGTTTGCAGGCATGTCTCTGGCACTCGGCAGTGAGAGATGCTGAACGCAAGAGGCATGAGTTTTAGATATGTTAAACCTTGTTGAGCCCCTGGTAGAAATCGGCCAAGAGGCAAATGCCAACAGACAGTTTAACCATGACAGCACAAATCTGTATTCAAGGTAAGGTATTTAAAAGGGGGATAAAGCATGAAAGGCCTCTGTGCAGATAGGTCTAGCAGTATAGTGGCATCACTGTGCATCATTCATAAGCCTTCACAAGTCTCATGAGAAATGTGCTTGAGCCATGGTAGTGCCTGAGACAGTTCCAAAGAGAAAGCCTTGGGTTAAGTTCCAGTGATGTTTAAACATCATAAAAAATCTATGAGCTGTTGAGAACACTCTGTGCTTGAGAAGGACACCTTATTTTGGCATGCCTGACCTGTATGTAATTGGAGAATCACATAACGAAAGATCAGACCTTAGTTGAAAGAAATGAAAGACTGAAAGAAATTCTTATTACACGTTTTCCTATTGGTATTTTCATTACATCCACTCTAAAATTTGGTCAGAACTTGCTTTGTACATTAATGCAACTAGTAATGTACATTCTCTGCCTATACATAGCAACAGACATTTGACAAGGAAATGTCTAGAGACACTGCAGAGCTGCATGCCTGCTCCTTCCATCAGATAGAGTTCCAAGGGTGAGTGCTAATGAGTCATCCAAGAGCGGATCTGAATAACCTGGTTTCATGTGCGATTGCTAAGACGAACAAGAACTCTGGTAGGGATCATATCCGTACCCTAATTTTTCGAGTTAAATTGAACCAAATAGCTTAGAGGAGCAAAGCTGGAATTGAATTAGGTCCAGTTGAGACTGGGATGCCTCCCTTAAGCCTGTAACTAATTGGAAAAGCTCATTGATGAGTTTGTAGGGAGGATGAATCTACTTTTACTCAAGTCGTACAATCAATTTGGAGGAAGCTAGCTACAAAGACAAACATGTGGAGAAATGACACTTTTAAAAACCCCAAGAGTGGTCCCATGGCAGCATGATGGCACCATGGCACCATCTCCCAGAACATTTACTTATTTATCAAGCACAGTAATCCACTAGGGAACAAGTAGGAAAAATAAACTACTCATCAGATTTAGGGTGATATAGGGTTGAAGTTTCTTTATAGAGAGCAGTTGGCTTCAGAACAACACAGATTATATGAACATGAGTAAAATGACTGAATATGTGTTCCATAATCTGCCCACTGCATGCCCATTTTCCAATCAAGAAGGTGGATTTCAACTCCTGAAAATGACTGAGACCTGAGTTGGCTGAAATCTACCTCAGATTAGTCCCCATTTGAGTGGCTAATTTTCAACTTCTCTCTAGACAAACAAAAAATAAACTCAAAATGACTCAAATGAATTCCCCTGAAATGGTAGGTACATGAAAACCGCATAAAATGGCTAACATGCTTGAGGGTCAGTTTCCATCTGTCAAGGTGACATTTCACTTATCATGCAAATGTTCACTTAGAAAGACTTTAAATGTGTTTTCCCACTTTAAATAAAGAAAAAAAATTAAAATGGGACAATGGGATATTTGCTCTTACCTTCATAGATTGCTTTAAATCCTTGGGCACTCACAGCAAAGTCTGTAGTGAACCACAGAGCAAGTATAGACCCTGAACTTACTATCGGAGATGGCAACATGAAGCCAGACAACCTGAAAAAGAAGAGAGACATTCAAGAGGATATCAGAGTGTGTCTTTATGTAAAGTCTTTTGTACAATTCTCAATTTTTATTGTGTTTTATCTTATTTTAACTGAAGTTACAGGTATTACACAGATTTTCTAGTGAAAGAGATATTACAAACATTAATACAAAACTTCTCCAAAGCTCACTGTTAGAGAACAGCACCAAAGAGTGATATCTTGGGCTTACAAAGTCTCCATAACAACCATAAGATGATATCTCCACACCAACAAGTTGTTTGGGAGACAGCTCATTGGAAAAAGGCTTTTCTCACCTAAAATCACAAACGGAGCATTTTGGCAAGTGGGTGTGCCGAAAATCCAAGGATGAGCGTGTGTTAAAGCACCTTATGCCTACTGCTGTTAATTATAGTGGAGGGGGATGTTTCTCTTCCAAAGACCATGGGAACATTGTTAGGATGCATGTCATCATGAATTCCTTGAAATACCAGTTAAATTTTAATCAAAATTTAGTAGCCTCTGTCAGAAAGCAGAATTCCAATAATGACACTAAACATATGGCAACATCTACACAAAAATGGCTCAAAAGACACAAAATCAAGCTCCTCCCATGGTCATCTCAGTCCCTAGACCTCAACAACCCCAATAAACACTTGTGGGGTGAGCTGAACCCAGGACTAAGACTGTGTAAAAGACTGTGTAAAAGAAATGGTTAAAAATCCCTGTCTCTGTACCTAGTGAAATGTAATAAGAGTGTCACATTTGTGCTTAGACATGTGTCTTTGTTTAGGTTTTCTTGTTGCTCTGTCTTGTCATGTCTAAGTTGTCACATGTTCTGTTTAGGTCCCCCCTCCAAGTGTTCATAGTTTGTCACTGTGTATTTAAGTCCCCTGTGGTTCAGCCTTTGTTGGAAGTCGATGTTGGAAGTCAGTGCCTCTGCAACGTTTGTTGGGTATTGTGGAAGTGAAGGCAGAGGACTCCAAGGCAGTGAAACTGTACATTTAAAAGATCTTAACATAAAACAAGGACAAATGTTATATAGACATTGACTTCCAGCACTGACTCATAACAATGACAAACTATGAACACATGACAACAAGACATGATGAGGCAGAGCAACAAAAAAACAGAACCAAGACACATGGCCAAACATGAATGTTACAAGGAGAAGCTAAAGATTTGTCCTGCTGGCAAAATGGGGTTGTTTGAAAAATTAACAGCAGAGAGGCCAATAATTGTTAGACAAAGAATTTCATGTAAAACATTTTTTTCTTAACATTGGCTTTTTGTCCCAGTGAATAATTGTACTTAAATTAGAGGCTGGGGGAGAAAAAATTATTAGAGGCCCAAGAACACACTTAACCAAGGGTGCCAAACATTGTGGAGGGTGCTGTCGTTTATTTCCCTTTGTAATATATTGGTAAAGTGCTGCTATATATAAAAATTTTAGATTATTATTTAATCTGGTCATACACAAATCATACACATATGTTGGCACTTCTGAATCAATGTCATGTGTACATTCTAGATTGCTTACCCCTCTATTTATTTTTCTTTATTCTACTTCATTTAACCTTACTGCTAACACAATTTACTTTTACTAGGTTTTTTAAAAAAAAAACTAGATTAACTTTAAATTTTAGTCTCTATCTTGCACAGTCTGGAGAGGATCAGGATACATTTCACTGCTTATTGTACTTGTATATCTAGGCATGTGGCAAATAAATATCTTTAATCTTAAAAGGTCTTGCATCTTGAATATATTGCCAGTGTTGGAAGCATTAGCCCCTGCCCCTTCCTTTCACACTGAGCCACCACAGTTACCGCATGCAATCGAGTGATAGGTTGTTGACTGATAGATCAAGAAAGACATTTATTACTGCATAAGTCAGCTTCCCAGACCAAAAAAGTCTTTAAGCTTTACATATGCTTATATCAACCCCAACCCCTATTCCCCCCAAAAAATATATGTTATAATTATATTCATTACACAGGCATTCAAATATTGCCCCTTTCACACACACTGAACTTTTCTACACATTATCCAAAGAAGGTGTACATGGGAATGTAAATGTCTGATTTATTTGTACCATACATTAAACAAACATTACCCTTGCAGCCCCCTGGTACAATGTCTGTGTCCAACTGCATGTGTGAATAGAGCAGGACACTGCCCAGTGTATTCAGTGAATCACCATACACAAGTGGGCTGGTTGCTGAAACTTCTATGTGACAAAATCATAAGCATGAGAATGAAGAAAAAGAGTAATTTACACAAAGAAATCAACTAAAAAAACATCTAATTGAAGATTTTGGGACTTCTTCCAGTAAGTGTAGAAGCTGAAATCATGAGACAATATCAAGGAGAAACAAGAGACAATTATGAACCAGATATGTGACCCATTACACTCTACCTGCACCCCAGGTGTCACACTGTACCTAAACCCCACAGAGTACATCCAGCATGTACAAACACATCCTACATCTCCTGCTGTGTGATAGATGTCTGAAAAGGCAACATGGACAGTGTTCATACCCGATTCTCCCATTCATGTGCGAAAATGCCTGAAAACTGATACACATTTGAAAATACGTAATCAATGTCACACATAACAAAACTGAAACAAAAATAAAAGAACAGATTATTGTTTTAATTGTCTTAGGAACTTCTAAAATGGTTTTAGGAATGTTAGTTTTCTTGTATTATGTACACATATGAACGGTATAAATTGTTGTAGGATTTCTTATGTGGTATTCTAGTCGTCTTTCTTGTTTTATGTATTTTTATGTATTGTTATGTGTATTAATGTGTGTGGCAATTGGTCTTTTACTCCAAATTTCTCTCAGGAGACAATAAAACAACCTTAACCTTAAGATTAAAATAATGTATGAAAAAACACTGGAAAAAATAAATGACTATCAAGTATAACTACTATGACAATAATACATTATTAGCACAATACAGTACTGTAGGAAGTGCTGTATATCGCTATCAAAAAGGGGAGGGAAATGTAAAACACAAATCCAATTCTAAAACTTGCAGTAAGTAATATACTTTATTTTTGCAGTATTTAATATACTTAATATTAAGTTACGGCAAATGTTAATTTATAAGCTAGTCATGCAATTCCTTATATTAGAAAAACTACATATATTCAGCCTATTTGTTAACCTGCCATGATGTAGTATGTGTTGATTGCTGATGTTGGAGTTTCTACAATTGTGCCAAAATAATTTCCTACATTTGAGAATCACTTACAGGGAACAAATTTAAAACAACAACTTCCATTTGCCAGGCCTTGTCTTTCTACCTGCTATGTAATTTTTATCCTGATTTAACATCAGTTGTATTATTAAATATGAAAACCTACAGAATCACTCTTCCACATCATCAGAGATTTAGTTAAATACTTCATTAGTAAGATGCTAATATGAACTAATATGATCATATTGAATTGTACACTTGAAAGAGCTAACAAAGCTACAGTAAGGACATGCCCCTGGCGACCAATACTGATAACACAGCTTGGTGGCTGTTGATGTGTTATTTGAAAAAAAACCTGTTGTAACATTCAGGAGTATTGATTCACAAAACTGTACCATTAAGGATTTATTTGTTGGGATGAACCCTTTGTAAGAAACTCATGAGTTCATTGAGTGCCAGTGTGGGAAGGCGTGGTTTTCCCTTGCTGGCTGACAGGCTGACAGGGTTGTGATGTTGTCTGCGGGTAAAAGGAGCGGCGTGCTGTGGGAGTAATCAGCGGCTGATATGAGTCAAGTCAGCTGGGTCGGCTGCTATATCAGCCTGGGTGCTCCTGAGGGGATATGCGCTCCTAATTTCTGATGGGCATCCACGAGCCTTTGTGTAGGTTCCTGACAGCAACTCTAGAACTGTGCTGTATTATCAGCAGCCAGAAAAGTGCACTCAGCGTTTTTCCACCGCACCCTAACACCATCCCATCATTAATAACTCGTTCGTCTAGTTATAGCTGTACACACTTGTATCCCTACGCCAGACATGCTCGTGTTCACCTTTGGCAAGATCTACTTTCCACATTGGCAGGAACTGAGTACAAGCATGTTCTTCTATTTTCATTCCCCCCTTGCACATGGGCCTAGTCATTCCGTTCCACACTAGAAACACATGCCGGTGAATTACACCCTTTACTTGACACATTTACTTGAGATCACATCCCACTTGTCACATCTTAGAAACTGGCCATTTGCTTGCAATTTTCTCTGTGATGCTTTGGCCAGGTAATTATCTTGAGTTGCAGAGCATGTATTTTTTTGTAGTAAGAAGGTCATGGGTTTGGTAATTCCAGGACAACAAGAGTGTGGTCTGAGTGAGTGAGGAAAATCACAAACTTCACTCTCTCTCATCCCAGAGGTATTAATCCCCCACTCTATAGAATGCAGTTTTACTGCTCTGCAGACCAGTCCTGGGGGACACTTAGCACTGGGCAATGATGACCTTAAAGCCCTGTGCTTTTCTGTCAGATTTATACAGCTGAACACTTTTGTCAGCTTTTGTCAGCATGAAACTTTAAAGCAGCATCAAAGAAGCTTTATAAGGTGAGTCTAGATATTTTTGAATAGTTAGTTGCTTCTTTTTTTTCCTGAGAAAGATCCAAAAAATGTCTATGTCAGATGCATAAGCAATCATTTTGAACAAACATGTAAGCACTCAAATGTGTCCTTGATTGCCAATAGATTCGGTTCTTATAAAAGATGAGTCAGAGCATGAACACATTTGTTTTTAAGAACAGTTTGTGAATATGGCCCAAATAGTACAGAATATGTGTGAGAATAAAACAAAAAAGTAAATAACAATGACCTATGTGCATTTTGTCTTTGTTGGAAGGCAGAACACACTAGACTCCGACTTACCGACTTACACATACCTACCTATGGGCCTCTGGGTAAATCCTCACCTCTGACACAACCCTGGTAAATTACAAGGGCATAACAAGAGGGAGATCAAATTCCGGTCCACTGAAGTAAAGACAGCATCTGCAGGTTGCAGGTGAAGGATCACGTGTTCATTTGATGAAAGGCCTACTAGATACATCTGCCTCATTCTTCAGGGAGCACAGTTAAGTGCCACTAGTCTTGTGACCTTCAGTCTCCAGCCAAAATGGCTCCATGTGTCTGGAGCAGCAGAACAATGGCCCAGAAAGAGCAAGTTTTGAACACTGGCCTCTAAAGCTCCAGAGAAATAGGTTGAGAGATGCATTGCCTCATTTGCAGAAAGGTAGACTTGCTTATAGAATGCTGCTCCACTGGTACAGATTTGTCAAGAGCGTTCACTTTGTATGCATTGTTCCATTCCTCGTAGAATACTTCTGGTAATCCTCTAGGATTCTATGTGTAGGACCCGTAATCCTCCAGCTGCACATATGTTGCCATTTTCTCTGGTGGAGTAACTATCATGTCATGCCAACCATGTCTTTGATCAATCTTTTATTTTTCCTCTGCTGTTATGACCAGTGATGCTGCGTTTGTTTTACACAACATTCCATGTTTGTCTCATTTGGAGACTTGAGTAGCGTATCAATCTTTCATTTGATATTGTTATACGGAACAACTCTTCTGAATCATTTATTTGTTTCTCATCCAGCGTCAGTGGATGGTGGTGGCCTCAAAGGAAACAAAATGACTTTTTCCAGTGAAATGTAGCCCCACAAATGACAGTCACATTCACCTGCGGTAGGCATTTATTCATCTTTGGGCCACATATAATGGGGCGGCGCACAGCCAGCCCAAATGGATCTCTGCATTGTGCTTCACATGTTAAGATGAATATTATGTTAAGATCCATGTTCCCTGGGCTTGTTAACATAAAACTCTTGGAATTCAAATACCTTGTTTTATCTGAACGCACGCAGGTTGGCATAAAATGTCTGCTTTGAATGTGCCAATGTGCCAGCATGCCAGCGGATGTGGAGATAGCACGAAGCACTACCGTAAAAAGCCTTAAGAAAATGGTCAATATTTATAAGTGCTCATAACATCATGCAGTGTCAGCCCCCTATGACTGAATAACGGCAGTGTGACTACTGTAAATTTGAATCCTACACAACAGGGGTGGGCCACAATATCGATATAGCGATATATCGTCATCTGTGCTCACGCGATACGATAATCGATACGCCGGCGGCAATATCGATATTTTAAACTTTTGCCACCACGTTGACTCATCAGCGTCGCTATCTCTCCTTTGGGTGGCGCTACTCGACTTTGATTTAAGTGATCTGAAGAAGATGCTTGAACAGCTTGGGTTATGCTTTAAACTTTCTAACTGCAAAACTCGAATGAGATGCCTCAACCAAATTTAAATGTAAAGTCTGAGTTTGGCTTTTAGAACATCAGAACAGAGTGTGGATTATTTTGTGACGGCTGCATCGCTGTGCGTCTCTTTCCTGCACTACGTAGTGATTGGACAACCCTATCAGCGACCAGCATGTACTGAGAGACTGTATTATGTTGCATGTACCACGATATAGACAGAAAAGAAAGGGTTAAAACTAATGCGCTCTAGCGGGAGGCAATGGGGAGCAATGTAACGTGTAGTGTTTTTTGGTAGCATGATGATAGCACAACTTGCCAAGTGACAAAGGGGGACAGAAATGAAGCCCTGAAGCTGAAGTAGCAGTTTTTCTGCACTTCTGACCGTGGTCGCAAATCAAATATGGGAAAGGTAACAATAGCAATGCTGCTACTTATGTAAATTAATAAATCATCCCCGTGTTCCTGTGTGATATCGCTACGTAACTGTTGTGCGACATATCGATTATCGCAATATCATGGTATGATATTATAGTTATCATGGGCCACATATCGCATATCTTATCGCATGATACCTTGCGATTCCCACCCCTACTACACAAGGATATACAAAAGAAGGTGCATATATGAAAAACAGTGTTCATACTGCAATTAAATTTACAATTAAAAATGGTGGGAAATGCAAAAAGAAAGCATTGGTCTGGCAGAACATATCTGCCACATAGTTTGAAGTGCACTGAATTGAAGTTTACGTAGCGTTCACCTCAGGATATGCATAACTTGCAAACACGCGAATCACTGTCTTGGGATCTTAGCTCTGTCAGTGAAATGCCTTGACAGTGAGCAGATCAGGATGTCGTTTGACATGCCTCAGTAAAATTTCTTCACACTAAACGCCTCAAAGTATTACCTCAAACTCACAGCATAAGCAGCCCCCCCACCTCCTGCTACTGTCAGGCATATAAAAATGGCACAGTGTAAGCAATAAGCAGGAGCAGTTTATTAGAGCAGGGAATATTTTAAGGTGAGTTTGATCAGCTGTGATAACAGGCACTAAAATGCATTTTACAGTCCAACTGGAAGCATCGTCACTCTGTCATAAGCAGTGTTATTAGGCTACTACGAATTTGAAAAATAGAACTCACTACACACTCTCTCTTCTCAGTGCGACATAGCTAGCCCACGATTAAAAGTCTTACACAGCCTCAGTAACAGCCACTGCAAGCGTATGCATGTTAAAACCAACATCTTTAGACATTCCTCCAGAGAATCTAGGTACCGCTGCGCATATGCATTAGTAGTCTTCACCTTGACGTGCCCAGTGTCTCATAAACTGTCAGGCAGAATTTTCCACCATCAGACTCAAGCCCTGAATGTGTTAGATCTTAGCTCCTCTCGGTGAAATAATTTAAGAGTTGACTGGTTCACCATGCATGAAATGAGTTGTTTCTTTATGACAGCAGCCTGTTACCTGTAAAAAGCTTTGCTTATGAAAAACTGCAGAGAAGCAGAGGTACTGACAATGCCGTAGGGAAAAAATGTCCATACATCATTACTGCAGGGAGTAATGATTGCATTATCATGAGCATATTTTTAGTTTTTCACATATTGTTACGAAAGTGGATCTATATTCAGGGTCTTTTAAAACACGTGTAACTCAGTAGTTACTTCACATTGCTTTTCCAAACTTGGCTAGCGCTATCTCTCACATGTGTGCAGTTTAAAGGCCATTCTACTCCAGGTGGTAAATTGCTGTAATCTTTTTCCTGTCCACTGGCCAGCTGTAGCATTCCCTACTTTTTTCTCTACGTGCAAACCCTGGTGTGATGGCCACACAGCTCGGCTGTCTGGAGTTTTCATTACATCACGTATCAAAGCTGGGCTTTGGCGCAGCTGTGTTTCTGGAGGGGTCAGTTCAGAGTGAATTAGCTCAGAGTAGAGGGGGAGCTTGGTTCCCTTTCAAGCACATCTCCAATGGTTCACTACTGCACCAGGGGTCTTCCCTTGGGTTATATACAATATGTGTTCATTTTATACAATTTTTTGGAATGACCTTAAATTTGTTGGGATGACAAGATGTATCCCATCCAATATGGGCAGGAAGGTCAGAAGTAAGGTGGAGATACAATTTTAGCTCCATTTAATAGCATACATAGTTTTCATCTGATATCTGTCTTACACAGGGGACAGAAAATACAACCATTGTTTTTAAGCATGGCCACAAACTGACCACTTCACACTGCCTTTTAAAACCACCTCCAACATAATTTTCTAGGCATTTGTGAAGTAAAACTAAAGAACAAGTAATAAGTAACAATTATTTCAGCTAATAAGATGGGAATTATTGATACATATATGTAAGTATCTTAAATATGTAACAAAATAATGAAAAAGTGTTCTCTAGGTATTCACTATTTACTTCTGAAAACTATTCTTTTATTGTATGTAGTACAATGTGTTGTTAGCTTAGTGACTTAGTAACTGATATAACTAGTTGCTGTATAAGTTTGTTGATGCTTGTAAATAGATGCTGTAAAATGAAATTAATTTGCAGAAATAAATTTAATATAAAGTCTTTTTACATTATGTCATTGTTTCATTCCTTATAACTACTATCTAACTCCTGTTTTACCTGTTTTATACTTTCATGCTTAAATACATAACATTACTATAAGACTGAGTATATGTCTTTGCCTCCATTTCACTCCAAATAATGCTATAGTTTTTGTTTAATATCTATGCATATGTATTACAGTGCACTTGTGTTAGATTGGTCTTAGCGCCTTTCATTTTGCACCAAAATGCAAAATATCCTTCCGTCCACTTAATAACCTGCAGGACATATCAGTGTAATGTCAGTGACTTATAGAGTTGGACACTTCTCAGAAATATAAACCCTGTAATAATGTTGAGCATGAAATGTGGCAGTTTAAAGGTAAATGTCCATATTAAATAGATATTATAAGGAACACACATTTATTATTTATTGTATTAATTATGCATATTATACACCAAGTACACTGCATGCCATTATAGCGTACTAGCTGCATTTTTCAGTGTAAATGTATATTAATAATAAAGTCATAAAAATGACTTACATAAATGACCAATATCAGCTAATGGGTTAAAACTGATGTTCAGAGTTGGACAATTATTGAAAGAAGTGTGCATTTAGAAGCCGCTGGTATGGGTCTGTGATTTTGAGTTGAAGCATGGGTCAGCCTGGTTAGGTAAGAGTATTGAGAGACTTCTTATGAAGTTGAAAGTACAGATGAATCTAAATTACTTAATGAGCACCCAGTACCTTCTCTCATTTTTTTTTATCCTTGTCTCACTTCATAAATACAAAAAGTTCTGGGATAATGAACCCACCCTGAAATTACCTTGTGTTCTTTTGCTCTGTTCTTCCACAATACGAGATGCATGTGTAATTACTGAACATCATTGGTGAGATTATGGGGAATCTGACCTTCAAAGTTTGCTCTTCAAATAATTGGAGCACAGAAAGAAAAAGAGAGAGCAGCTCCACACAATGATGTAATCCCAGACTGGTGATCTTTGGAAGACAATGGCACGTCTTTGCTCTGATGTTTAAGGAGAACCTAAAATTAGACAATTCAGCTACATATGACCATTCGGGTTACACACAGCTGCGTCGGCACAGCGTCAGTTCTTTGAGGGATTTTCTTTGGTCTAATTCTTTGGGAACAAGATAAAAAAAGATCATGCTACAGAAGACTTGATGTCAGGTCTTTTGTCTTAAGTCTGAGGGAAAAGTTGCAGTGCTGCTCTCTCAGCCTCTTTCATAAGGCCACGTCTCACATTTAAAGTGAGCTAGCTCCACAAGGGCAGCTTTTGCTCACACTGAATATCCTTCTATCCTTGGAAAAGATTTAGTTCACTGGCTGTTTGAACCTCCTTGTAGAACAACTGTAGCTGTAAAAATAGAGAGAAAGAAAGAGCAGGAGAGAGAGAGAGAGAGAGAGAGAGAGAGAGAGAGAGAGCGAGAGAG
>JBBIGC010000145.1:9114127-9124290 GCA_037576955.1 Lepidarchus adonis
GCTACTTGAGTAGTTTTTCGATCAGATACTTTTTTACTCTTACTCGAGTAACTATTGGGATTGTTACTTTTACTCTTTTTTGAGTAAATATTTCCATAAGTACTTTTACTTTTACTTGAGTACAGAATTTGGGTACTCTACCCACCTCTGTTAGACACATTGTGCTCCTACACTTTCTGTTTGAGGATTACCCACATATGCTCAATAGTGTTTAGATCTGGAAATCTGATTGGCCAATCCAGCACCTTTACCTTCAGTTTCTTTAGCAAGGCAGTGGTTGTCTTGGGTTTCGGGTTAAGATCATGCTGCAATACTGCCTTTTGGCCCAATTTCCGAAGAGAAGGCATCATGCTCTGCTTCAGTATGTCACAGTACATGTTTGCATTCAAGATGCAGAAGATGCATTTCGTTGTGGTGCACTGTGTGCTCTTGTGTGTTCACAATGACAAATAATCACTTTCACTAAAGAAGGTGGTCAAAGTAAAGCAACAATATTTGTGGCACTTCTAGAAATTCTTTGCATTCACTTTTAGCTTCTTTTTTTCCCCAGTGCTTCAGGAAAACTGTTAAGCAGGTCCTTTATTTGTGATGGAACATTTTTAAAGATTTTTTTGAGTGTGACTTTTTAACTTTACCATTTAGGGTTATTCATTGTAACAGAACTGCTTAAATTACCAGTAAGCACTGGAAAAATTGAGTGTTCTAAACAATTTGAATGGTAGTGTAAGTCCAAGCTTAAATTTCCACCATTGTGAAATTCGAGACTGAAGACTTATGTAAAAGATTTGGACACAAAAGAAGAGAGCCCAAATCTAACCAAAGTAGATACAGGCCAGACTCACTTTTCATGCAAATGTTCAAAATGCCTGAGGCACAATGTCAATAATCTATTGTTACTTGTAGTCGAACCATTCGAACAGCAAGGTAGACCTGAGTTTTTTTCACTGTAATTGTCTTAATTAGAGGCAGCTGTTTCCACTGTTAGTTTCTGGCCTTTGCCAAGTTAATCATTTTAACTAAGCATCTGGTTGTTTTGTTTAGAGCACTGGCAGATTCTGTTTAATTTGATTATTTCTTACTCAATAAAGGAACTATTGACAGTTTCTCTTCAAACATTGTAACTGATACAAGATTGTATTGATTTTACTGAGTAACATTTAAGCAGCCTAATGAGTAATGACTAGCCCTCTTTCCTATGCAACAAATAACTAAGTCTGTAACCTTTTTTAATTGTTATTTGTTACAAGGGTCAAAACGTCATGGTATAAATAGTAGAGAAAATAAATCAAATACACTAGACCAGGGGCGTCAAACTGTCCTGCACAATTTGATGATTTCCCTGCTCATAAACACCTGTTAATTTCCAGGTTGAGTGAGTGTGTTTAAGGAGGGAAACTACCAAACTGTGCTGGATACCGGCCTCCAAGACCTGAGTTTGACACGTGCGCACTAGACTGATACACAGTGATCACTATCAAGAAAATTTGAGACTGTCTCTTCATATTCCTGGCCAGATTTACCAGACTGAACTAGGACCTGTCAAACCATATGGATTATTTCTTCAGAAATACATATTCAGCATGTTCCCACTCAGATCAGGGTGTATTCTGCATCTGCAAAATCACACACACTGTCTGAAATGGACTCTACAACCACTCTGCACTTTCAGGCTTCATCTTCCAAGACACAGCTAAAATTATGCCTCTCATACAAGAAAATATATCTGTTCTGATATACATTTGTGCTCATAGGTTTACATACTTTGACTTATTCATTTTTCAGAGAATATGAATGATAACACAAAAACTTTTCTCTAACTTCTGGTTAGTGGTTGGCTAAAACCATTTATTACAAATCAACTGTGTTTACTCTTTTTAACTCATAATCACAACATAAACTACCCATATGACCCTTATCAAAAGTTACTCACTGCAGTTCTTAATATTGTGTGTTGCCCCCTTTATCATCAATGACAGCTTGAAGTCTTTTGTGGTAGTTGTGGATGAGGCTCTTTGTCTTCTCATATGGTAAAGCTGCCCATTCTTGCTGCAAAATGCCTCCAATTCATGTAAATTCTTGGGCTGTCTTGCATGAACTGCATGTTTGAAGATCTCCCCAGAGTAGCTCAATGATATTGAGGTCAGGAGATTGAGATGGCCACTCCAGAACCTTCACTTTATTTTGCTGTAGCCAATGGCAGGTTAACGTGGCCTTGTACTTTGAATCATTGTCATGTGGGAATGTCCCATTGAGCTGATAAGTAGAAATTTTCTGCATTCAAGTTGCCATCAATTCTGACCAAATTTTCTGTGCCTTTGTAGCTCACACATCCCCAAAACATCAGCAGTGTTACACAGTAGGAATGGTGTACCTTTCATCATAGGCCTTGTTGACTCCTCCACAAAATGTTCCATTTTAGTCTCATCCCCCAAATTGTGTCTTTGTGCTAGAAAGTTTGAGGTTTGTCTTTGTGTTGTTTGGCACATTGTAAGCAGGATGCACTTTTTGGCATTTGCATAGTAATGGCTTTCTTCTGGCAACTCGACCATGCAGCCCATCTTTCTTTAAGTGCCTCCTTATTGTGCATCTTGAAACAGGGACAGGAACATACACAAACTGCAAACCCCGTTATTAATTCTCGCCATTTGTGTATAATGGCTCTCACTGGGGTTCAAAGCTTTAGAAATGACTTTATAACCTTTTCCAGACTGATACATTCTTCTCATTTGTTCCTGACTTTCTCTGCATGATGTCTAGCCTTTCAGGATCTGTTACTTTGTCAGGCAGGTTTTATTTAAATGATTTCTTGATTGAGAACAGGTGTGGCAGTAATCAGGCCTGGGTGTGGCTAGAGATATTAAACTCAGGTGTGATGAACCACTGTTATGTTTTAACAGGGAAGGCAATCACTTTGTAAAACATGGTCATGTAGGTTTGGATTTTTTCTTCATTTATAGTTATTATTATATCCTTCATTTAAAAATGCATTTTGTGCATTTTGACTAATATTTAAATAAGTGTGACAAAAGAAATCAGGAAGGGGGCAAAACACTTTTCCCACAACTGTATGTAAACTTTTAATCAGGGTCATTTGGGTAGAAAGAGTAAAAAAAAGAGCAAACACCACAGTTGTTTGACAATAAATGGCATTAGTGAGTGAAAGAAAAGTTTTTGTGTTATCATTCATATTATCTGACACATGGCCAAGAAATCATAACTTCTGTCAGGGTATGTAGACTTATGAGCACCACTGTACATATTTTTATGTTAGTGTTGATATTGTTATATTGGCTTTTAACAAAACATTTTAGGCCCCTTCCATGCATAGCTGGGTATTTTTTTAATGATCATTTTCTGATTTTATTTTATTTTTTTATCCCATCCAAACGAGGACATCACAGTTTTTAAAAAGACATGGCTATGTGTGGATGGAGCCTTAGAAGAAATCAAATTTGGTCTGTCATCCAAACTATCAAATGACAACAAAATGTGTGTCTCCAGTTGACAATTGCATGTTGGTACACAGTGCTTTGTAGTAATGATGATAAATGTGCAGCAGGAATGAAGCACACAAGTCTGAGAGAGAGAGAGAGAGAGAGAGAGAGAGAGAGAGAGAGAGAGAGAGAGAGAGAAAGAGAGAAATCCCAAGACACATCAGAGTCACATCAAAGACTTAACACTAATAGCAGTTATAGTACAGGGACAAATGCATTTTGAAGCCTGTGGGCCTCTTCCATACATTTCAGAATTCATACCGCAACAGCAGTATGCAACATGCGTCACTTCTACATCACCAGCGGCCTGAGTGCTACTTTTAATGGAATCATTCAGTGGAAACTGCTTGCACAAAAGCTCTTCTTGACTACCAGTTACACACATGCTTTAAACATCGTTTTGGATCAGTACACATTTTCAGCTCAATACCAAAGAAAAAAGCACAACTGCCATTACACAAATCTTTGCGTTAATAGCCAGACACTTAAAAGCATTCTGGGTGTAATTACAGGTGCTCCATTTTTACCATGATGCAGAGCACTTTGCTTTTGCATGTATTGATTGCAGATTTCCATTAAACACTTTGGACATGTCTAAAACCAGGCCCACAGTATCCACTGACCAGTAGTCCACTCACTGCATGCAACTACAGGCACTGCACACATTGACACTTTACATCTGCACTAGAACTTTAATTTGATTTTTTATTGATTATTTTTGAGAGCAAAATGTGGTAGGGTGCATTTTTTTTGGCTTTTGTATAAAATCGTCTGGCACCATTTATATTTGAAAAAAGGCCCAATGAGTTCTCAAGAGCTCAGTCAGAATAGATGATAATGGACTACTTTCCTGTGGCTTGAGCGAGCTCATTTTAACCAGGGGTATTCAAGTGCAAAAGCCAAGGGTATTCACTACTACACAAAGGTCTGACTTCCAGGAAGGGTAGGGTTATCATTCTTGTCCTTTAGCGACAACAGTAGTATCCTGTCAAACATGCATAATGGAATCAGAGCTGGCAAAGCAGAATTACTGGATTTGAGATGAATCTCCTACCTCATCTTTAGGTTGCCTGGCAGTGGCTGTCCATCATAGATGGAGACAATGTCAAAGTCCTCCTCCAGCGCAAAGGTGTGGAAGGACAGCTGTATCCTGTTGCGCTCTCCCGTCACTATGATCCATGTGCAGTTGGCATAGTTGGGGTAACCATGGGGGAAGCCAGGACTTTCTATGGTTCCATTTAGGCCTTGTACCACTCCACCACAAGGCTGACCTGTGAATGAAGCCGGAGAAAAAAAAGTAATTTCTACAGATACAAAAATGTAACACAGTGTTGGTTGTAATGTAACATTAATCATTTCTAAGTTCTCCTTAGAGAAGCCCAGTATACACAATTACTAACCTGACTAATCTGAACAAAAAAAATATGTTACAAATTTATTCATTAGTGGAAGTGCACCAACACATGCAGCTGGGCTTCAGGCTGCACTACAACAAATGGTTATTTAACAAGAAAAATGAGTTAAAGGAATTTAACAAAACAGCAGCATTATTTGATTGAGTTATGTTTAATACAGTATATAGTGGATTACAGTATGACCATTAATGCATTACAATTACATTAAATGTAATAACATATTCACAAACACATGTTGTTAGAAGATTGGAATCAGTATTTTTCATTAATTCATGTACATATATATATACACACATACACTGGTGATAGAAGTTAGAAAAATAACTTGAATTATTTCAAGTACACATCAATAATGTCATTTTCATCGTTCAAAATTGGAAGAAATTATTGTTGTGGCTACACCATGCTACTAGAACAGTGTTTGACAAAATTGCCAAGGAAATTGAACAAAAAAAAATTATTTTGCAGAAAACACAATGATCAAAATGATCAGAACAGAAATTACTGTAGCATGAAGAAAGTTTACAAGTAAATTTTCTGAAGGTTACATCAGTCAAACATTAATAGGAAGTGTACAGGCCTTTGCTTTGAATAACTTCAGCACATCTGTGACCACAGGACATCATTAGTCTCTTACACTGCTCTGGTGTGATTATGATTCACTCTTCGTCCAGTCTCCTCCATAGTTCAGTGACTGACGTGGGTTCCTTAGACATAACATTGTCGCCAAGGATTTTCCAGGAGTTTTCTATGGGGTTTAGTGTCTGGGCTGAATGTTTTCAGTTTTGAGAAACTGCTTTACCTGTTTACCCTATGTGACAGAGGGCATTGTCCTGCATGAAAATTGCTTAATAACTGTGCAATGAACGCAGGTAAAAACTTTTGTCAAAAAAGGTTCTGATAAATATTTGCATTCACTCCCATGTAGCGGTATAAGAGGCCCAACTCCTGCTCCAAAAAACATTCCTCAAACCATGACACTTTCTTCTCCACCTTTCACTGACTTTTCAGTCAGGGTTTCAGTCTTTCTCCAGTTTGACAACGAACATGTTTCCCATCAGACCAAAATTAATTAAACTTTCATCACTAAAGTGAACTTTGGGACAGTTCTCCTCTATCTACACAAAATCCTCCTCGACAAAGGCTACGCTAGCCTTCTGATCCTTCCTACTAATGAGAGGTTTGGAAACTGCAGAGCAGGATTTATGCTCTTAAACGTTGAGACACTGTGAAAAATCCTGTCCCTGTTCAGCGTTGAACTGGTGAGCAATTCCAGCTGCAGTGTTGAACCGATTGCTCATTGGCATTTTCTGAATTATCCTGTCCTCTCTTCCATTTGTTTTCGTGGACAATCAGCCTTTTTTAAGGACTTGAATGAGTTTGTTATGTTGCAAAGGTGCAATATTGTAGAAGTCACAGATTTAGAATGACCAACTTCTCTTGCTTGCTGCTGAAGGGTTTTAGTCACTATAGAATGAGATTCAGGCTGCCAGGTAAATAGGGTTTGTCAGATGTGTGTTTGTGTTATAATACACATCTTGGGATTTTGAAAGCTGCTATATAAATTCATAAATTAAAATATAAATTACTCTTGGTCTTCTTTTCCTGGGTCGGTCCTCATGTGTGGCAGTTTTGTTGTAGAGCTTGATGGTTTTTGCAACTCCACTTGGGGACACAATGAAAGTTTTTGCAATTTTCCGGACTGACTGACCTTCATTTCTTAAAGTAATGATGGCCACTCGTTTGTCTTTAGTTAGGTGGTTGGTTCTTGCCATAATATGAATTTTAACAGTTGTCCAATAGGGCTGTCGGCTGTGTAGTAACGTGACCTTTGCACAACACAATTGATGGTCCCAACCCCATTAATAAAGCAAAAAATCCCACTAATTAACCCCGATAAGACAAACCTGTGAAGTGAAAACCATTTCAGGTGACTACCTCTTGAAGCTCATTGAGAGAATGCCAAGAGTGTGCAGAGCAATAATCAGAGCAAAGGGTGGTTATTTTGAAGAAACTAGAATATAAAACATGTTTTCAGTTATTTCACCTTTTTTTGTTAAGTCCATAACTCCACATGTGTTCATTCATAGTTTTGATGCTTCAGTGACAATCTACCAATGTAAATGGTCATGAAAATAAAGAAAACACATTGAATGAAAAGACCTGTCCAAACTTTTGGCCTGTACTGTATATATAAAGTATATTACACATTCCATAATGTTTTTTAAAATACATTTTTATTATTATTTATATGCATAACAGTCCTGAGCAAGCGAGTTTGTGGAAAGCCATTGAGAGGGGAGTTCCTTGCGATTGTTTTTACCCTGGTAACTGAATTATTACAAAAACACACACAAACACATAAACCCATAATTTATTTAATAGATATCGCCAAAATGTCTAATGGACCCAGTCTGAAGCAGTGGATAATTTACATTATCTTATGATTATCCTACTCTGTTAAAATGACCTTTACACATTGGATCAACCCCTTAAACAACACATAAAAAGTGGTCTTTATTTATGTGATTTGTCTTTTCATATTAAGCCATTGTTAAAAATAAGAAACACTATCTACATTAAGTATTTTTAGGCTACAGTGAAAAATCTCAAATCTTCCAAGGATGCTTGGTACAGAGCGTCCCCAGTCAGTAATCACTGTACAGTTAATCATGATGAAGCCCAAAACTGCAGGTCCAGCCCCAAACCCATTCTGTTTTTAATGAGGTCATCTATCATTTAGCAGCTTATAGTACATATGGGAACAATGTCTTAAATCTTTATCTATAATACATTGTATGCATTCATAATGCATTTTGATACATTCAAGCTCGTACAAACCTACAGTGTCTTCAGTTCTACATCTTTGCGACTACAGTTTCTTGTAATGAAACAAATTGAAACATATTTTTTTTCATGCAGAGGGGGAACCTTGGACATGGACATAAATGAATAGTTATTTGATTATTGTAATGTTCTTCTTTAATATTTGAAAATAGCTTAGAATAGTTATATATATTTAATATAATAAGCCAGCATATATTATTCATTAAATAAACCAGACTAAGAACACACTGCAAAAAGCAGGCATAGAGCATAAAGGTATTCATATTTAAAGGTCAGTCATACATGGACAGTGCAGGTAGCTCCAACCAGAGTCTTTGGAATATTTCCTAAACCCTTCGAATTACGCTTGTGCTCCCTTTGCGTGTGTGTGTGTGTGTGAATCATGCTTCCCACAGAAACCCACTCACCCCCATCATAATTCAGCTTATCTGTAGCACCAAGAGAGGACGCAATCAAAACAAGCGCAATAGTTGCGTTGCATGGCGTGTTGCATTGCGATCATCAGCAAAGCATTTGGGTTCATTAAAGAGGTGTATAATCCTTGATGAAAAGAGATTATACCATTGTCCTTTCAACCTCCCCGGCTCTTTTTCCTCTGAATAAGGCTAAATCTTCCACCCTCAGCTGAGCACCATTAGCGGAGGGTACACAGACAGGAGTGTATCTGCATATAGATGCTGCCATTGATTTCAACTTACTCTTGTTTTCAGCTCCCAGGCAGAACTTAACGGCTGTCTCAAGTGCACTTTTTTAACCAAGAAGGCAAATCAAATGTGTGCTGTCACAGGAGAGACACTTGGGTTCCTTAAAAAAATGTGTTTTTTAAAGATTTGTGTTTGTAAAAGTATGAGTGTAGCTTTATAAATTTTACAGAACATCCACAAAATGTAAAAGTTTTATATTAGGGGATACAGCAAGATTATAACATTCCAATACAGCATGATAAGTCATGATAACAAGTTTCACCGAACAAAATTGTGAGTACAGTGACCTTTATTTAGCAGTTCACATACTGCACCTCACTATATCCAAGACCTAATTATAATGAAAGCACCAAAGGTTTGGGTATGAAAAATCTTTTCCCAAAAAGCGAAACATTTAGACCATAAAATAGACCTACAATGAAGTATTGAACATTTCACAAAAAGACATTACATATAATTGAAAAGATAATGACAATACTGATTAGGGCACTGTTTATTCTTTTGCTTTACTGTACTACTCATTCAAAAAGTTTGAGGATCAGCAGAAAAGTGGAGAAAAAAATAGCCATTTTGAACTAGACATCTCCATTTCAGATATGATTCACACTGAAAATTGTTTAATACACAGAATACAGCAAAACATCAAAAGCTGAAAAATACATTCCCGCTAGAATGTTTACTAGATCTGCAGTTTTTGAAATCATGGTTACAAAACACAAATGCCACAATTAGAACTTCAGAAAATAATAATTAATAAGTATTAATTCCCTTTAATGACCAGTCATTCTCTATTGTGGAGGATTCACATGGCACATGACAAGCCATATGTAAATGGAATATATTGTAAAATAATGCTAAAATATTACTAGCTATAAACACCATTGAATAATAGATACATACAGTGGGAAGAATAAGTATTTGGCACATCAGCATTTTTATCAGTAAGTGTATTTCTAATTGGGCTATTGACACAAAATTTGCAGCATATGTTGCCATTAGGCCAAATGTGGAATTCATACAAAGAAATCAGAACATTCAAGTATACATGTTGAGTCATAACAAATAAAGTGATATGACGGAGGGAATACGTATTGAACTTTATTTAATACTTTTCTTGGTGATTACAGCTTCTAGAAGCCTCTTGTTCCTCTTGGTGTTCTTGGGGTGATGGGCAGTGCCATTTCTTCTCCAAACATTGTGTCTAGAACGACAGCCAAAAAGTTAAATCTTGCTTTCATCTGACCATACTATAGTCTCCCAGTAATCCACAGGCTTCTCCAAATGCTGTTTCGTAAACTTTAACTGAGCCTCAACATGCTTTTTGTTCAGCAATGGAGTCTTGTGTGGTGAGCGTGCATGGATGCCATGGTGGTTCAGTGCATTGCTTATGGTTTACTTTGAAGCAACGGTACCTGCTGATGCAAGGTCTTCCTGAAGTTCTGCACGAGTGGTTCTTGGCTCTTGGAGAACTTTCCTAATTATTCTTTGGACTTCTCGGACAGGAATCTGACGTGAAGCACTTGATCGTGGCTGGTTTATGGTGAACTGATGCGCTTTCAATTTCTGCACCAGTGCTCACAGGAACATGCAGTGTTCTGGAAATGCGCCTATAACCATTCCCATCACAATGCTTTTCAATGATAAGATTACGAAGATCTTGGGAGAGTTCTTTGCTTTTACCCATCATGAAGTCTTTCCTGTGT
>JBBIGC010000145.1:9127502-9141715 GCA_037576955.1 Lepidarchus adonis
GCATGAATTAAATACTTGAGTTGATATTGACATGTGGTGCAAATTTTGTGTCAATAGCCACTTAGAAATACCCTTACGGAAAAAAATGCTGATGTGTCTTATTCTCCCCGCTGTATATGAACTAAATCTCAAGAGATGGGTCATGCAGAAATGTTGTAGAAAGACCTAAAGCAAATGGTTCATGTGAGGAAACCCACCAGCATCCATTAGTAAAGCTGTTCTGCATGGAGGAATGGGCTAAAATTTGATCAGTTTAGTTGAAATGCAAGACTAATCAACAGTACTTTGGCCACATGTAGATATGTTACTGGATCTTTTTTATTACAAAATATAATACATTTTATTTCATTTATTAAACTAGGTTTTCTTCGCCTGCTTTTTAGACACTCTCCCATTTGCTCTTTCTAAAAAGGCAAATTATAATGTGTTACTGTTAACACTTACTGCCACTATTAATAGGCAGAGTCCCAGAACTTCCAGGAATGGTGGGATGTCTGCATGCTCTCATCTATATAGTAGTATATAGACATAATACTATATCTATATATTAATATCAAGGATTTACCTAGAACAAAATATCAAAGCCAAACATTTCAAAACCTTTTTGTTTTACAAAAAAAAAAATGTGGTTCAGCTCTTTTGGAAATCATTTTTGGAGTGGTATGACCAGCTCTTGTCCAGGTTTAATAGTACCTATTTTAATTAAGTGAATGAAAACTACCATTGCCTTTTTTTCTCCAAACTATGTTGGTGCACAATGCCAATAATAAACACCTTTTCATTTAAATTCCCTCTGTGAGTTGCCTTCCCTCTATTCATTTTGAGTTCTTGTAAATAAATCTGGGGAAGAGATTAAATCATGTATTCTCCATGGGGTCGTGAACCCATCATTCTTCTCAACCTTTCACTTCTCCATCAATCAGGCTTGTGCGCTCCTCACCTTTCCTCCATGTACCTATCCATCATCGATGGCCCCGAATGCAGCCCTAGTGTGAAGGCAAAGGGCCATTTGATGGAGCGGCTCTTAGCTAAAACTTAAACAACCATCTCACTTTGGACTGGCTCATAACATAATCAGTCAGCATAATAACAGTCAGCGATGGGTTTGCAAAGCAAAGATTGATGAGGGCAACTGTTTGTAATGCTGTGCTGAGGGAAGACAGTCATCTGCTTAGTGTTCAGTGTTTCGACGGGGGTTGGGGTGGCAATGAAAGAGCGGCTGAAGTGTTCAGCCATCAAACATGCTGAGGCTTATGGGTAACGGATTACGCTAAAATCTCAGTTCAAACGCAAAAAGCCTTCTTTTAAGACACAACAACATTAGTCCTGACTAAGCTATAGCTGAGAGAACAAACAGACACAGCTGGCACACAACTGAGACTTGCTAACAGCAGGGAAAATAAAACAGGTGTTTTTATACCAACATATTCCATGGCAAAGCGTTGACAGTCCGCAGATGGAATGCACCATTACGGAGAGTTGTTGACACTCACTGAGCACCCCGAATATGTCTAAAAGACACACACACTCAGCAAACATATGATTTAGTCCTATCAGTCCTATCATCTGGAAGTTAAGGCTTTTCCTTTACCTCAGGAGCCTAAGAACAAAAAAGAACATCTGTATTGTGGCATTGTGTTGACATTTGCACACAACTGAGTTTGATTAGGTATCTCTTTATGATTCAAGACACATGGCGTCCAAGAAGAAAGCATCCAACCTCCCATTTGACACTCTCAAAAGAGAATATCCTTCTTTCACATCAAGTAAATTATTCCATTAAGTGCAAAAGAAAATTATACATCAAGAAAAACCAAATCATTTTACAAGACCTACACTCCTAAGCAAGGGTGTGCTAATGTAGTCTGACCAAAGAAGCCTTTGGCATTCCTAATCATATAGTTTTGATAGAAGTTTGGCTTGAAAGATATGACAACCTCAGTCAGTTGTAGTCTAAGCATCTCCATCATGAGTGTACTGTTTTTTACTGTTTTTATCTCAAAATTATTGTAAACAATATTATCAAATACAAAAATAAAATGTGAGTTAACTTTTAATATTGAGGCAATAAACACTTTAAACACCTGATTCATATCACTACTAATGTAAATGCTGCTGGTAAGTTTTTGGTCAATTTTCCCAGAACTGCACATTTCACATCATTGTTCTGAATTATGCCATTCTCTTGGGGAAAAAAAAAACTTCCAAAACAATAGACAGAGTTTCAAAGATTTCTACCAATCAGTCCAAAATCTGTACTTATTGGATGACCAGCTATGGATTATGGTGGCTCTTAGTCCAACAACTTGAACACAAGTCCTGAAAATTTTCTAATTCTTGTTGAATCTTGTTATGTGTGGTTACTTTCTTCTCTTCATTGCTCATTCTGGAATACAGATGAACACAGCCTTTGTAGTGACAAGCTGCAAGGCTGCTCTGCCCTTGCCATGGACCGCCTTGTAATCTAGGGCAAGAAATACAGCCTTAATTGTCCCAGTGATAGTATTCTGTATTGATCTGTTGCCGTTATCAGCATAGCGCCCAACCTGAGGTCAGCAGTCAATAAATTCCCACACCATTTCTTAGGTAAAGAAGGCATGCACAGGTCTAATATAGAAACAGTTGACTTTGAAGGCATGTTCAATAAAAGAAAGACATTGACAAAAGTGATGGGAAATGGTGTAATAGCTAGCATAACACAGCAAAAAACAACTGATAAGATTTTATTGATCGGTTGCAGTAATTGTGTAAACTATCTATTGCTCAAAAGTGGTTTAGAACTTTAAGCATTCATATTATGCATGCTGACGTTGCAGCTAACAGCTTTCTGATTACATTTATATAAACTCACTTATGCATATACAAAATCAAGAAACCAAACAATTAAAAGCAGAAAGGCCACTGAATCAACTGAAGACTTGTTTTCCCCCACTTACATTCAATGTGCTGTGACTGTAAAGCAGTTCCCACTGGTCTGTTAAGCTCCACAGTAGTAAATAAAAAAGTATTTTACTAAACATGGCTAAAGGAACTCATCAAGGTGTATAACGACTAATTACTATAATTGCTAAATTTCTGCTGGAGCATGCAATCAGCAGAAACATTCTTTCATTAGAATTAAAATGACATCAGCTGAAGCAACGAATAAGTCTGACCTTCTCCACATAAGACTCCTAAGCATTTAAATACAATTCATTCAGCTAATTAAACTGTGTTTTATGCTATTGACAAAAGATCCATTCATATCTCTTCTGTATGTTTACATAACTTTTTTTATGCTGCAGAGCTATGAAGCCAATGCCTTGTTATTTCCTAGAACTGACTATCACATATGGGAATTTCGTGCCTGCTTGGATAGCAGCACTATGAGACACAGTAATGAACATATTTGAAGACTGAATTAAAAAAAAAAACGTGTTTCAATTACAAAGAACTCCTATTAACATCTGGACATGCATTAAACCTACATGGATGACTAAAATGGGGTGTGGACCAATCACACAGCCAATACAGAAGCACAATATGTTGTAAAAAGATTGTATAAAAGATTGTGGAAGTTATTGTTGTGTATCTTAATCACACACAATTAGTGTCACACATCACCCATGAATATCAATTTAATCCATGTAGATGCACACCACCTCCATCGGTTTAACCATGTTAAAAATATCTTAACTGCACTGCGACTACAAACAACTGATGACAGCTGTGTGTAAAATTAAATTTCTGCAGAAAGAAAAAGCTAAATGAAAATCCATATACATAATTAATGGTCAAAGCCAACCACTTTTATTACATGTGATTGTGACCATATGCTACTTTGATGCGAAAAGAAGACTAATAATAACACCTTTTACTAACCCTCTTCCTCTTGTACCCTCAGCCTTGGAACAAATCAGAGGAGCTAAAGTTTTCAGCCGTTGGACTTACGGAGCGCCTACAATCTTCTGAAACTGAGGGCGGGGGAAAAGTGGAAAACAGCATTTGTTGGCGTCTGGATATTTGGATTGTCCCTAGTATTCTCAGCATTCCAGTCTTTTATAAACAAGGTGTTTAGGGACATGTTAGATAGATATATGATCACATACATAGATGATATTTTAATTTACTGATATGGCTTAGCACGTCCAACACGTAAGAAGCATATTGAGGAAACGTAGACAACCAATTGTTTGTGAAGCTACAAAAGTGTGAGTTCCACCATGACCAGATACAATTTTTGGGATACATTATAGGTGCAGATGGTGTGAAGATGGAACCTATTAAGGTAAAGGCCGTAAATGACTGGGAGCGGCCCAGGACAGTGAAAAAGTTACAGTGATTCCTAGATTTCACCAATAGACTGCGCTGCTGAAAGGTGGGAAAGGAGGAAACCAGGCTCAACAATGGACCACAGACAGTGAGGCCGCTTTCGAAACATTGAAGACCAAGTTCATCAGTGCTCCCATGCTGCATCATCCTAATCCATACAGGCAGTTTGTGATCGAGGTGGATGCTTCCAATATAGGAGTGTGTGCCATACTCTTGCAAAGACAAGGTGAGCCCGAGAAGCTTTATCCTTGTATCTTTCTACTACTTCTTCTTCTATTACTACTACTACTGCTGCTTTTACTAGTATTGCTACTACTATTACAATTACTGTTATTGCTGCTACTACTAATACAACAGCTTCTACCATTAATACTACTACTGCTGGTACTACTATTACTGCCATTACTGCAGCTGTTAATAGAGCTACTACTAGTACTACTACAACCACAAACTACTACTACAACTACTATCACTATTACTACTATAACAACTACTTCTCCAACTGCTACTACTACTTCTACTACTACTACTTTTTGTACTACTGCTACTACTACAAACACCACTACTACTTCTACTACTACTACTACTACTATTGCTATTACTACTAGTAGTAGTAGTGCTATTACTGCTATTATTGCCACTACTTCTAAGACATATAATATGAACCCATTAACTTATTGTGGGATTCTTTATCAAACAAGACTACCTTTACCCTGAAATAGCATTTGGAAATATGGCCCAAAATATCATAAACAGACATCATATTATATTATTGACTGCATAGGCAAACATTGTAAAAATAAAGCTTAGAAAAAATTAACTTCAAAAGTCCCAGAGGTTTTGTTGGTGGCAGCGCAGACCCCAGTAATCACCTTTGCAACCTTGAGAGGAAGCAGGCAGACATATCACACGAGATGTCACTTCCCAGACAAATGCAAGGTTTTCCCCCCATGTGCACAGATACCATCATCCCTCTCTAACCGATGCATTCAAGGTTCCCAAGGTACAAGGTACACAGCAAATAAAAAAGCCCATGAATAAATATTGTTTGCCTTTCAAAACATTTGAAAAGTGCAGAGGTAGAAAGGAAGCTTATTTTTGTCGCTTGCTTTAGAGGTCATGTCACCAGTGCTGGTAGGTAGTTGTGTAACCGCTGAGCTTATTCACCAATATGTGGGACCTGTTTTAAAAAAGAAAACAGAATGACCCACATTTCAACTGCATTAAGCATTATATTCACATTACTTTTTTTCTTTCTTATTGTTTTGTTCTTTGCACTTATCCTCCAGAACCTGCATGTCCTTGGTAGCCTCAGCTAATACAAATCGAGAAGTTACTAGTTATCCTATTCTTGGTGCTATTTTCACTTTCCACACTATGTAAAGGCAGAAGTAACATATTTTGTCTGCTTTTGTGCTAAGCACCTAATATGAACAGACTTCTTAAGGAGCATTACTTGGACTTGACAAGCTAAAAAGGATGTTCTTTTCTTCTGAATTACAAAAACATGATGTGGATGAAATGCACATCCATGCACAAAAAAGACTACTTTTGGCAATAGTCGACTCCCAAATGGTTTGCGCAACAGCTTTTGCCCCTGAGCACTGCGAAGCACTGTTGGGACTCGCCGAAAAATCAAAGAGGCAACTTATCTTCTTCTACTTGCTGCTCCTCTACAGTCCAATGCAAGCCAACATAGGCCATGTTAAATACACACTTCTTCACAATCTTCCTCTGTCTCTAGCTCTAACATTTTCTTCCTTTAAGGTTCTGTAAAATAAGGAGACCACATGCACCTCTAGCTATTCCAACAAACAGCAATGTTTCTGTGATCATCTACAATATCTCCCTTGGTGCACAACACAAACCCATTTCTTCTATGTGCATATCTGTGTTATCTCTGTGTTATCTGACAATGGTTCACCAAAGTACAACTGAGACCAGATGCCTGATCTATCTGAGATAAGCTTGAGCCCAAATACTGTAACTCGTTTTATTTAAAATTAATGTATGGCTTCCTCCTTATGTAATAAATAGTTTCAATGTACATTTCTTAATGATAATACTACTACTACTACTACTACTACTACTCTGTGATTTTTTTTTTACAATATTATATACTGTAGACGTTGAAAGACCTAAACTCTTTGCAATCTTGCATGTGTTATTCCTTTAGCATTAACAAAATATCCCCATCATGCTGCCATAACACTTTGACTGTTGTGCACTGTGTGTTCTGAAACCATTGTAGCATAGTCTGCATTCAGTTTTTGTGCTATAGCTGTTCTTCTTTGGGATCAGATGAGACAGGCTATCTTTGGGTCCCTTCTTGAATGAACAAGCTTTTGGGTCCCATGACCCTATCACTGATTCACCAGTTGTCCTGGATGTCATATAGTTTGATGGAAATGAAAATTATTTACAAAATTATCTATTACCATCAAAAGGCTGACTTCAAAGACATCCCAAAAATCTAAGTGAAATTATGCATTAAGCCAGTCTATTTTTCCTAAATTTTATTGCAGCAACTCAGAATGGCACTCAGTAGTTAGCATTGCCCCACATGCATGTGCACATGCTTGACAATATCAAGGCATGCTCCTAATGAGATGGCAAATAGTGTCCTGGGAGATCTCCTCCCAGATCTGGACCAGGCCATCACCCTGGTGTCGTTAGACAGCTCTCTGGTCTTTGCCATTGTGGAGGTTGGAGTCTGACTCTTTGAAGGTGTGGACAGGTGTCTTTTACACATATAACAAGTTCAAACAGGTGCCATTAATACAGGTAACAAGTGGAGGATAGAAGAGCTTCTTAAAGAAGAAGTAACTGGTCTGTCAGGGTCAAAATTCTTAATTGTTTGTAGGAGCTAAATATGTAAATATATAGTTTTTGTTTGTTTTACTCACACTAACTGCTGCGAAAATGATAAACAGAAATGACCCAAAGTTACTTTCTATATGAACTTTCATTATGACAGCGACATCTCAGTCACTCTACTGAATGTTAAACAGTAATTTTCTCATTCTCAACTCACATTTCCATTCCATGTGTTAAGTAGATTTGTGCGTTTCCCATGTTTTCATGCTCTTTCCTCTTTTTGTGCTTATTTTGTTTATCTCGCTCCACATTCTGCAAGAAACTATGCAGTAATCCTTTCAAATCACACTGTAGTTCTCATCTACAGGCACATCACGGATTGGCAGAGCCATGCATCCTAGCCTATATTTCAAATGCAGACTTTTATTGTATAACAAAATGTGAGTAGTGGGTGTAACTGGGAACGAGGCGAGCCAACACAGCTCAAAAAAAGAAAAAAAAAATCAACATGCAAAGTTTTCACGGAACTGCGTCAGTTATTATTCGGTATGGTTTGACTGATAGGTGTTGTGTCAACCAGGACAGCAAGATGAATTAGCAATTCATTTCCAAAAGCATTTGGCAATCAAGAATTGTGAAGTAACAGGGATGCAGTGACAAAACCAATTATACTAACATTTCATTACAAGGAATGCAAGACTATGCATTCAACAAACATTATAATACTGCAAAGACAAAGAAGAAAGAAACAACTCAGTTCAGTTTGGGATGTTACACACTCCTTAATCACACCTGGTGCACCTTTTTTGGATGGTCTTTAATTAAAAATGTGAAATTCTCATTGAATGTATTCTTGACACTCACACAAAAAGGCACACCACAATGAAATGTGACCTTTGCATTTAACCCATCACACAAGCAGCAGTGGGCAACTATCAATTGTGCCCAGGGAGCAGTGTAGTGTGACAGTACCTTGCTCAAGGGTACCTTAGTGGTGCCCAGGCAAGGTCCTGACCACTAGGCCACCACTGGCCTTGGTTAAAAAACTTAACTTGTTTCGACCTACGATATTTTAACCTTTCAAAGGCTTTGAATTCAGGACAAAACACAGCTCTGCAGTAAAAAAAATGGTTGTTGTCATGAGCCCATTCCAATTTTGGAGACATTTATTTATTTATTTATTTATTTATTTATTTATTTATTTATTTATTTATTTATTTATTTATTGATGCCATATACATTTATATATGTACCTTCAAAATGTTTCAAAGACACTATATTAAGTCAACATGGGGATATCTTTTTATTAAAGAGCATCAGATTTAACCAAGCAATAACTCTATGTAGAATCATAAACACTTAGACAAACATTTAAATTCATAACCTTTTTTCCTGGTCGAATGGCTCTTTTGTATAATGGAAAACCTGTTGCAAATGGTTCTTTTAAGCCAAGGTACTCAAAGGATCTGAGAAGATTTAGCTGGTGGGGTTCTAATTTGGTTCTGCAGTGGTTAGCACTGTCACCTCACAGTGAAAAGGCCCAGGCTTAATTTAAGGAGGTTCTTTTCCTTCTTTCCACAATCTAAAGACACAAGAGGTGAACTAGAGATGACAAAAAGACGTTTTGGAGTACATGTGCTTGCTTGTGTGTCTGCCCCAAGATGGACTAGCGACCTGTCAAATGGGTTTCTCTCCTTTTGCGCAAAAAGCACTGTGATAGTCACCAGCAACCCCCACCCATCATTACAACTTTATTCAACAACACAATTATATTCAAAATGGTTTCTGTGGGGATGCGCAATAATATCAGAATCCTATTGGTATCAGTAGATATTTCAAATGAATATTGGCATAAGACAGCTGTTTAGATTTGAGCAACATTTAAAGCTGTTATTTGATATAAGGCATTTATCGCTTTGTATATGAGCAGAATGTTTAGGTCATGCTGCAATACTGTGCTAAATCTGGTCATTTTTAAGCTTATAGAAACAAATATATGTTTAATGCAAAATGAACCAGCATTAAAATCAGCATTTCGTCATTGGCAGATAAATACACTACAATATTGGTTAACAACATCAACCTTCAAATCTTGAAAGATGAGCGCCATCAAAGCTAGCATCACATGTCTTGACCTCCCATCTCCTGTGGGCCATGCTACCCCCTACCAACCACAGCACCACTCTGCCCATAAGCCACTCGTGCTTCACAGGAGCTGTAGTAGCTGCAGTGCTACTTAACGGAATATTTTAGCCCAACTGAATGACAGCGAACTTTGTAGAGCAGATTTTAGAGTGACAGATTGCAGAGCTGCATTAAAACTTAGCCTGCGCCACACATGAATAAAGTTGCAGTGCCGGCTGCTTTAATCCTTCGTTACCATGGTGACACAGCAGCCTGTGCTGGAATGTATGCAGTGCACTCCATCTTTCTGACCAAAACAGCCAGCAACACACTCAGACAGAGAGAACCCACTGTTACTGAGAATGCTTCACGAGTGAACATAAACATCCATCGAGTCACACAACACTAGCCGAAGTTCGCAGAGCAGGGAAGCCTTCAGAGTCAGTGGAAGAACGGAAGGCTGGTGGATGGAGGGGGGGAGGCGGGGGGGTGGTTGGATGGTGGGAGCAAGTGTATTCACAGAAATTGACCTTGCTCAGCCATGATGCCTCACACACAGAGTATATGACAATCACACACCTACAACAGATTAATTAATGATCAGACTGCGGAGGAGAGTGTGGAACCAGACACCGGCACATGCGTGTTTCTGCTCATCGAGGCATCACTAAATAATGCATGGATGACGTAAACAAAAGAGCCGAAAGGCGTCAAAGGCTGAGCAGAGAGGAAGACAGACGGATATGATTATTTCTCTACAATTTACTCTCACAGCTCCTGTTCCCACCTCAAACAGAACGAGTGCATGTTTGGTTTTTGTTGGTTCTATTTTTTTTAGGGATTTATGAACAACATCCAATACGGGCGGCATTCTCGCTCAGATCATATCCCCTGCTGCTATTAGTGTGGGAATGTAATGCTTGTTCTTTCAAATAAATGTAAGTGACTCTTCCATTGACACAGGCTAGAACGATCGTATCAGTTCTCCACAAATATGTACAAGATGGCGGCTCACTATGGCTGGTACTTAATGGGTCTCATTTCTTGTCAGGCAAGTCTTGTTCCTGTGCAATTTAGATGAGTAAACTCCACAGCTGAGTAGTGTGTGGTCTCCAGCACTAGCAGAGGGCTCATAAAGCATGCTGGGAAAACAGCCTCAATCTCCTACGAAATATTTCTGGATTTCTTGACACCCCTTCTAATTAGTGACTCTAAAGTGCACCCACTGCTCACACAGGCGGGTGTTCAACTGCTAACACACAGCTTTTATAAACTCCACAGGAAAGCATTTTTAATAGCATGGGAAAGGCTGAACGAGAGCATAAGTTTGTAATGTTCAATGTAAAATGTCAGCTGCAGGGGTACAAAGCCCCCCAGCATTAGGCCATGGAGCAGTGAAGCTGTGTTCTCTGCAGGGACGGTGTAACTTTTGCAATGAGTCGGAGTGGTGTTTGTGTTTCAGAACTAATCCAAAATCAGTACCAGCAATCAATTCCTCAAAGCAATGTTCCAGACTGTTGCCAGAAAAGTAGAGACTGTCACTGCAGCAAAGGGGACAAGTTTCCTATTAATACCCTTAATTCAGAAGAAAGGCTGGATGAACAAGGTTCTAACATTTTGACAAGCAGCACATCCAGATGTTTTTAAGTCAAAAACTACAACATTAAAAGCTAACATTGTCCTGAACTGAACACAAAAACTGAATGACAATTTTACTGCAGTGAGGCTTCAAAAGACCTGAATTGTGTTAATACAAGTAACTACAATAAAGTACTTTTATTTTAATGATTTAAGATGTCTGTAAGTCTGTCTGGAATGCAGCGGTGACCTGCACCAAAAATAAGGTGTCACAAATGGTTCTTTGGGTGATGCATAACCACTGTCAATTCTTTATACCCATGTTGTATTAATATAGGTATTCAACAATTTTCTTTCATTTATTTTTATGTATTATTTTTAGTGATTATACACCACCAGTCAAAAGTTTTAGAACACTCAATTTTTCCAATAATTTCTGGTACATTAAGAAATTCTGGTAAGTCTTTGCAATAAATAATATGTTTAGTTCACCAAACACTGAAATAATATGGAGATTTCATAGACATTATATTTTTATCATATATTTTTGAACTTACAGCTTTCATGCAGCAATGGAAGTCAATTAAGCCTTGATGTTTAATGTAAACAATTCTCATTGGTGCCCCAACTTCTGCTGGTGACCTACAAACCCCCTTGCATGAAGAAAAGCAGAACTGGAAAGAATTGTTCCTCCACCCTCTGGTGCGATATTAGCACAGTACTGTAGTGTAGGAAGTAGTACTGTAGATATACAGTATTATGTAAAAGTTTAGGCACCCCTTGATAAATAACAGAATTTGGTGATTTTGTAATTGAAAACATGTTAACCTAGTCTCTCTAGGACATGGAGAAAATACAAAATATTTTCAGCAAATATTGATGCATAGTTACTTTCTATGCCATAAATTGAATAAAAATTAAACATAAAAACATTATTATGGCACTGTGCAAAAGTTTGGGCACCCTAAGAGTTCCAAAGTCTCAGATTCTTTTTGCAAGGATTCAGACCTTAATCAGCTCGTTAGATCTGATGAACAGCGACAGCTGTCATAAATGTCAACTGGTGTCAGCAGTTTCAGGCTCTGAAAATGAAATTAATTGATGCCCACGATGCAGGAAAAGGCTACAAGAAGACATCAAAGCGTTGTCAGCTTGCAGTTTCCACAGTGAGAAATAATTAAGAGATGTCAGTTCAGGGGAACCGTGGAGGTCAAGATGAGATCTGGAAGACCAAGAAAACTGCTCATATGCTGGTCAGAAATACAAATCAAAATCCCCCTTTGACTGCAAAAATCCTGCAATAAGATTTAGCAGACTCCGGGGTGGTGGTGCACTGTTCCACTGTGCAGCGACGCTTGCACAGACAAGACCTTCAACAAAGAGTCAGCAGAAGAAAACCCTACCTACATCCCCATTATAAAATTCAACATCAGAAGAATGCAACAGAACATCTACAGAAGCCTAAAGCATTTTGGAAACAAGTGCTGTAAACTGATTAAGTTAAAATAGAATCTTTGGCCACAATCAGCAAAGGCATGTTTGGAGAAAAAAAGGAGCAGCATTTGAAAAGAACACCTTGGCAACCATTAAGCATGGGGGAGGATCTATCATGCTTTGGGGTGGTGTTGCAGCCATTGGCACAGGAAACATTGCATGGATGGATGGAAGAATGGATTCCACTAAATACCAGCAAATTCTGAAAGCAAACCTCACACTATCTGTAAAAAAACTATAAAAACTACCTCAAGAAACACAAGCTGAAGGTTTGGAATGGTCATTACAGTCACATGCAATGATAATGTTTTTATTATTTATTTTTGTTTAATTTATTGCATACAATTTGAATATGCATCAATGTTTGGTGAAAATATTGTGTTTTTTTCCATGTCCTACAGAGACTGTGTAAACATCTTTTCAATTACAAAATCACCAAAATGTGTTATTTATCAAGTGGTGCTCAAACTTTTGCATAAGACTGTATATACTGTATAAAAAAGTGGAGAACAAGGCCAGAAACAAAGAAAAGAATGAGCAGAACATTAGAATTTAGCAGTAGATTCAGTTGCAGCATAGACTTTAACTACCTCCATCTGGTTTGGGATGAACTGGGCAGAATGGGGCAACAGTAAAGCTGCAAACCCATTGCACCCCAATTAATTATTTGCATTAAGTTTTATGACTTAATTTATTTTTCTTATGCTTCAGGAAAGCTGAATTGGGTGACTTATTTTTAACTAACAGTATTGTAACTGTAAACATTGGGAAAATGGCATGTTTATACAATTTTGACCAATAGTGTAAATAGAAAGTTGTGCAGCATTAAATCAAAAACAAAGATGACCTGATCATGCTCACCTGTTTTTTAAATTGTCTCTAATAAGTGTAATTACACTAGAATAATACCTGTAACTACTAGTGAAGTATTCAGTGTTACACATAGGGCAGGTTTCCATGTTTAAGTGCATAATTACATATTATTACATTGGATAGAATTGTGTAATTACATACAGTTCCAATATGTTTATAATTACTGTTATCTACTTTTATCCAACTGTAATAACACTGTTGCATATCTCATTAATGTGTAAATATACCGTTATTAAGGACACATTATCTAAAGTCGGACCTTTTATCTGAGCCAGATTTCCTATCGGCTCCTGGCCCCATGTATTTGCATACTGTGTCCTTTGTTTACCAACTGCGTGTTATTGTTCCCCCTAGACAACCACCTTAGGTGCATGCTTTTCAATTAAATCCTAGATATATATAATGTATTAGATCAATTAATGCATCAAAAATATGTTCTCAAAAAGAGGTTAAGTCTGATAAGCTTTCATGAGCAGGGTTTGAAATAACAGCAGGTTCAGTTGAGCCAATTTCAATTTTTTACTATTCATTAATGTTGCCTTATTTTAAAGAATGCCATGTAGTGGAAATCCTTTCCATAACTCAACTGAGATTTTTTATTCAGCCTATGAAAGGAAGGGATGGGCATTAAGAAAGAACATCAAAGAATTTCGTTTTATGTTAATGCAGGGTCCTATTTCTAGCACTGTGAAGAGGCTGACTGACAGAGCGTGTATCGATCAATGGTGAAAATCACTGCAGCAGGTGTGTTAAAGTCTGTTCCTCATGCAATGGCAGGAGCTATGAGGCCACATGGTGAGATAAGAGAGTCACAGTCCCTGTTAGATAGAACCTCAGCCAGGACAAGAGGCCAACTGAGCCTGATTGGATTCTATGTCTGAAATAAACGCCAAACGAATGAGATAGATATGAAACAGGGCTTACAGGATGGAATGAGAGAGAAGGAATGTGTGTGTGTGTGTGTGTGTGTGTGTGTGTGTGTGTGTGTGTGTGTGTGTGTGTGTGTGTGTGTGTGT
>JBBIGC010000145.1:9157977-9174607 GCA_037576955.1 Lepidarchus adonis
TCTCCCTGCACTGTCGACACTTTTTACATCCTTTACTCTTACACTCTTACATTTGCCTTATTTATTTGTGTAAATACATCTTAAATATTTTGTAATAGTATATTACTTTATTCTATTTTTCCCTTACCTTATCTTACCTGTAACTTCTTAAGCAACTTCTTACTTATTGCTTTTCTAAATACTCTGTTGGAATTTTCCACTTGTGGGATAATAAAGGTTTATCTTATCTTATCTTATCTTATCTTATCTTATAAATGCACCCATTGTTTTAACATACAGCCATTGGAGATAATAATTTCAAATGAAAAATATAAAATTAATTAAATATAAAAATATGAAACAATAAACTCTTATGAATTTTTTTTTGTGATTATTTTTGTAAATCATTCTTCAATTAAACATGTCTCCATGATTTCATTATACACTGGCATTCAAAGTGCTCACTATACAGGTGTTTTTTGTAATGGTTTACTCCCTTGAATCAACTATAATATTTGCAATCCTGAATAGAACCCCTGATGAAATGCAAGCACTCATTTAAAACTTACATAAATAAAAATAATAGGTTTTAATAAGTCTTTATTTTATCATTGAAAGGGAAAAATATAAATATGTATGCCTTTGAATTTAATCATTCTACCGTATTGCTTCTGTAATTACAACAGGTTACCTCTTTTACATTTACCAATGTGAGTTTTATCTGAAAGAGTACATGTCATCTCTGACTATAGAAAAAGAGAATCTAGTTCATTAATAGGGTCCTAATGCAGAAATGACCCGTCCCACAACCCATATGTCTTTTAGCAGCAATAATATCTTGTAGGTATTTTGCATAATTGTTCACCAGACTCTGGTCACTTTTCCAGGCAAAATTCCTTCAGTTGGGTCCAACGTATTGAGTGATTTCTTGAATATTCTGCCCTTTTGAAATCCCACACATTTCAGTGGGGTTCAAAGCCCTCCTTTCTTCTTTTTTGGTGGATTTGCTAAAGTGCTTAAGATTTTTATCCTGTTAAAAGATCCACCTCCAGCTCAACTTCAACCTTTGGACAGATGCCCTCACATTATCTTCAAACACCCTTTGATATGATGCAGAATTAATAGTTGAATCAATGACTGCAAACTACCCAATCCCTGAGGCAGCAACACAACTCAAAACCACTACATTTCCACACAAATTATTCATTTGCATGGGATTCTAGTTCTGAAAAACTATGTCTATGTCACATACTGTAAGTACATTTATGTTTTAAAAATCCAAGATAAGCCACCCCATGTTATTAGCCACTGTGTTAATGAATATACTGATTTGTAATATCTAAGATTAAAGTGTCCAACATTAGCAGCAGCAAAGCAGCACAGGTTGCAATTGATGTTTACAGATACGATTTGAAGAAAGGTAAGCCTCATTATTTTTGCATTTCAGTGTTGCTAATTTTATACTGAAGCATTTACATGTAGACGGATGATTCACATGGCTGTGCTGCAGCGCCATTTAAGTGAGAGAACTCCGTTACCCATCACATGCGCAGGGGTGCGTCATAGTAGTAACATGACAGAGCCGCTTTCCTGCATCAAAGAAAAGTTTCTTCTTCTCTCTTGTTTATCTTCAAATTCATTCTTCATATTCACCATGAGTTAATACTTAGCAAAGCTAATCATATGCTGCATTTAGAGGAGATCAACTCAACAACCACTTTTATTGTACAATACATAGAGAGTCTGCATGTTTTGGTGCATTGAGGACAACAATGAAGGCTAGGCTAACTGCTAACCAATGCTAGTTCCGGCAAACAACTTGTCTGTTTCTGGTTTCTAGTGGAAGGTGGAGGTAAGTGTTGTGGCAGTTTCAGGGGAAACAACAACTCTGCCCTTGAGTAAGTCTCAGCACTGGCTGGTCCTGAAGAAGTGCATTGCCTAAAAGTTGGAGAGGTACCCTGAGTGATGCTGCCACTCAGTCACTCAGCCGAGGTAGCGGGCCTCCAACCACGGTCGCGGGGTGAGCACGGGAAAGGTAACATAAGCAATGGCACTTTAAATATTCTGTATTTTAAAATGACCCGTCACTGATCTATCTTTGCTTTGCGTTGCTTTTTTAACTGTTCATTGCTGCAATAAACGGTACATTTAAATTCAACCAATCATTTGCGGATGTCATCTTTTTGTGCAGTGAATTACGGTATGCTTTTAGTAAATGTGTTTTCATGTTTTTAGATAGGCCGCATTTAAGCAAGTCGCACCCAATACCAAGTTTGCAAAATCAATATATAAGCAGTGGCCTATCAAAATATGACATATTCTGTTAATTACTGTACATATTGTTGTCCTTGCTCACGTAATACGATAATCAGTACTCCAAATTTGACTCACTGGAGTTGCTACTTCTCTCCTCTGGATGACAATGCTCAACTGAGTGCAGGAGACTTGGGTGAATTTATTTTTAGATTTGCACTTAAAATAATAAAGGACAGTTCTCCTGTTTAGAATACTTGTATTGTTTTTAGGCATTATTAAAAATGTATTGTGATACATATATGTATTGAGTCGAGTATGACGTAAGTTGAGGATCTTCTGTATTAGTAATGAAAGTATGAATTGTGCAAATACTGTTTGTACTAATTTCCATATGTCACACTGTATTAAAAAGGGGCAACAGTTTGCGCTGTTGTCTGATAGCAAAAAGATCCTGGGTTTAACACCTCCACAGTGTGTGCACAAGTTTCCTACGGGTGTTCCAATTTCCTCCCACAGTCTAAAGTTTGGACTGGCTGCACTGGATTGCCCATAGGTATGAGTGTGTATGAATGGATGTCTGTCTCTGTGCTGCCACGCAAAGGCTTGGCATCCTGTCCAGAGTGTACCCTGCCTTGTGCCCTTAGTCATCTGGGATTTTTTCCAGCTTGTCAGCAACCCAAAAGTCCACATTTGAGATTTAAGATCAAGCTAACACTAAGACAGAAATAACAAATATGTTTCAATATTTTTTACCAATGTTATCATCAATGTTCAAAAAACATTTAAACGCCCACTATCCTCTAGGGATAAAAGTTGTCCTTTGCTAATGTGTACAAAATAATAAATATAAAAGCATTTATAACATTCATAAAAATACACACAGGGCTAAGCTTCTATCTGTAATTAATCCTGTATATTATTTTCCCATAATTATTTGTCAATCCAAGCTCCAGACTGAGTACTGCAAGTCAATCCTGGATTTGAATGAAAAGTGGTTGAGAAAAAACTATGCCATCTGAACAGTGAGACCATGCAAGCATTTTTTTTACATGAAAAGCTACTTGGTGCATGATATAGCAGTCATACACACACCCAAACTAGCATGAAGGAGACGAGCTACCTGAATGTGTGAGCTCATGTGAAGCGCTGGTTTGAGCTAGAGCAACAGCAGAAGCAGCAAGCATAGCCCAGACCCACTTTTGCTGAAGTATTTCTTCAGCAAAAAGGCAACTGCCACTACTAGAAAAAGGGTGCATGAGTATTTTAGCAGTGGGATTGTGATCTGGGAAAATAAGAAAAATAAAACACAAATTCACAGGGCCCTTTGGTAGATGAGACTCCAAGCAATTGTCTAACAAATACTTAGTGTATAGTACATTGGCTTGTATGGCATTAAAATATGGCAAACCACCGTTGAGAAATGTTAACAGCAGAAACACAGATTTAAAAGGCTGCTGAACATGCAGCTGAGTCCAAGAAAACTCCTACAGTCCTGCCACAAGGGAGATCGCATTTTGAATACCAGTCTTTAATGACCTCATGTTATCAGATATCTTACATAATTTTGATTGGTTCCACTCACACTCGCTATGTCACTCTGCCACTGCAAACCAAAATGTCCTGCAAATTTCGGCTCATATTCCATTAGTCTAGCTTATATTACTTGAAATTGTAGACAATTTCCAAATATTCATGGAATTTTTATGGCCAGGATCAGGGCAATTGTGTGGCTTGTGCAATATTAGATCAGTTTATGAATATCATTAAATTATTTAAGTTATTTCTTGATGATCACCTGAAATCTGTCAGTATTGAGAGAGAAACCCTTGCCCCCCATCAATACTAATTGATATCAGCTGCTTCAGTCCGAACTGGTGGCCTATTAAGGTTTCTCATTACCCAGGAGGCACACAGGAAAGACTTCATGATGGGTTAAAGTGAAGAATTCTCCCAAGATATTTGTAATCTTATCGTTGAAAACCATTCTGATGGGAATGCTGAATGTTCCTGAGCACTGTTGGGGCCATTATCTGGAAATGGAAAGAGCATCAGTTCACCATAAACCGGCCATGATCAGGTGCTCCATGTAAGATCCTGTCCGAGGAGTCCAAAGGATAATCAGGAGAGTTCTCCAAGAACCAAGAACCACTCGAGCAGAACTTCAAGAAGACCTTGTATCAGCAGGTACTGTGACTGTGGACCCAGCTGCCTTAAAATCATTGACAAGCTCCTCCTTTGTAGTTCTAGGCTGATCTCTCACCTTTCTCATGATCATCCTCACCCCACAAGGTGAGATCCCAAACTTAGGTTGATTAATGGTCTATTTGTGTTTCTTCCATTTTCAAACAACTGCACCAACAGTTCTCTCCTTCTCACCCAGCTTCTTACTTGTGGTTTTGTACAATCTTGTCCCTGACATCCTTAGACAGCTCCTTGATCTTGTTCATGGAGGAGAGGTCGGAGTCTGATTGAGTCTGTTTACAGGTGTTGTTTATGCAGGTGTCTAGTTGAGACAGGTGTCTGAAATGTGGGTAACGAGTTGGAATTAGGAGAATCTAACTGTCTAAAGTCTGTGGAAGCCAGAACTCTTAATGGTTGGTAGTGGATCAAATACTTATTTCACTCAATGAAATGCAACTCAATGTATATATTTTATATAATTTTATTTTCTGGATTGTCTTTTTTATATATTATTTTTTCATTGTTAAAATAAACCTACAAATAAAATTGATTGCTCATTTCTTTGTCAGTGGGAAAACTTACAAAATCAGCTAGGGGTCAAATAATTATTTCCTCCACTGTAAATGTATAATAAATGTAACATTTTATTTACATAATTGTGTAATTAATTATATCGCTGTGTAATTACATGTAACTAGTATAAGGCTACGGTATATGTAAATAGCTTTGGGTTTTAACATAATCTCGAGACACAGAATCTCCTTGAACAAATAAAAAAATGTATTCAGATCTCATCTTGCTGCATTAGGAACCATGCAAAGCAGTGCACTGTGCAAGGTGCCCATCCATCACTGTTTTGATGAACTGGCAGAGATACTCCATCAGAAGCTTTACCTTTACTCGTATAACCCTTTGGCAAGTTCTCCTTACATCATTCGTTTGGCCACACTCCACGCATCAATCAGCAGGTCATTCTTAGACTTAAAAACACTCTCCATGCAGGGTATAATGATGCCGCATCAAATCAGATGGCATTTTCACACTGTTAAAGGGCTATTAGAGCAGAGTAAAGTGGTTCATGCTGGTGAAAGCTGTGTGCAATGCTCAGTCATGACAGCGCATGTGGGAAGAATGGCTATATAATAGGGCGACACAGCTTCAGCAACTCCCACATGTTTCTGATACAGATAGAGTGCTTGTTTGCCTCCCTCTTTAGGCAAGTAGCAGCCTGTCTCTGCTACAATGTGGCAAGAGTGGCCCAACAGCTGAAAATATCCTGCATTCATGAGCTCGTACAGGATCCCGCCATATGTGCAAAAGCAGGTGTGCTGCTTTTTGGTCAGTGATGGATGAAAAGCTTCAGTGGGAACTGAAGTACCTGTGCCAAGGAAGGAAGCGGGTGCAAGAATTGCCAATGAATTTCCCTTTGAACTCATCAATGTACAGTTTTGGCTTAGCTTTTCTTTCCTATTGTGCAATGCCAATCATTTGGTCAAATGATTGATTGCTTTATTAAAGCAAAGAGTCACACGAGGACTGGAGGTGCAAACTGAAGTTTATGTCGAGTAAGAGTGTTACCAGCCATGACATAAAGAAAAATGCTTAAACCCCAATAATCATAATATCATGGCCACACATGGCCTCAGGATGCCTACTCCTTATATAAAACATGATAAAATACATAATTGGTTAATAAACTATTTATTAATAATATTTGCAAGAACAAAATAACTACCAAAATGTAGTCTATTTAGGGGTGTCCTGCATGACACGGTGTCTGGAACGGTATTACACTGTTCTTTTCTGTACTGAACAGCAAAATCAAAGGCTTGTAGTGTGAGTCCCCATCTGGTGAGACATGAGGACGGTCAGGGTTGATTAAAAACCCAGGTTAAGGCTGCATGGTTGGTAAGCACAATAAAATTTCTTCCCTCCAGATACTGTCTGCACTGTTCTACAGCCCATACCACAGTGAGGCACTCCTTTACAGACTGTGTAATTCTTCTCTGCTCCATGAAGGAGGCATGTGTTGTAAGCAATAACATGCTCACATTAAGCATCTTCTTTGGTGAGGACTGCTCCTAAACCAACCTGGACTTTAAAAGGACGTGAAAATCGGGAGGTAAAAGAACAGGTGCCTTAACCAGTATGTGCTTCAGATCGTTAAAAGCTGTTACACAGTCTTCATTCCATACCCATAGTGTTCCTTTTTTTTTGAATGCATGGAGTGGATCTGCTCTTTCTCAGAATCGGGGTATAAAGCAGTGACACCATCTGTCGAGTCCCAAGAAGTGCTGGACTGCCTTCATTTTATGTGGAACAGGGTAGAATTGTATGGCTTCGATTTTTATTGGCTCTGTCTTGATACCATCACCTGAAATAATGTGGAGTTTTGGCACATACAGCGGGTCCTCGATTTATATCAGGATTTGGTTCCTCTGTTTGTGACATGACTAGAATTTTGACATATATGTGTTAAAGTGACCATAATGCACAAAAAAAATAAAAAATAATAATTCAGTCAATACATACTGTATAAGGTAATCCATTAGTATACACAAGAATCTGAGTTGTTTTTCTCCTTAGGTTTCAGCCTTCAAGGTTCCGTAATTGCAGAGGGTAGCTTAGTCGTTCAGTTCCCGATGAACCATTGGACACCAACCCCACAAGCAATCATGAAGAATATTAACAAAATCAAGAACAAGACCAGAGATCGCTTACCAGGATTCTGAATGAAAGACAGGAATAGCTGCAATGCTAGTAATGAAAGGCTTCCTGAATCTCCCTACCTTGGCTACTTTTATAGAGCTTCTAGTAGTGATAATAAGGTTATGATGGCACTCTAGCAGAGGTAGCAGGTGGAGACTACCACAATGTTATGTATATTGTAGTCACGTAATCATGACCTTCTGATGGTACACAATAACCTTCATAACATACAAAAAAGTAACCAACTGGATTTAACAAAGCCGCCCATTGGATAATTACTGCATACATGATTATGTTTCAGCTGGCAACAAATTATTTAAAGCAGTAAGTAGCTTCTCATTACTCAAACAACCATGTCAGAAAACACATCCTGTGGTTGTGGAAAATATGTTATTGATCTGTGTCAGAAGGGTCAAATTATTGGCAAGCATCAAGCAAAGAAAACATATAAGGAGATTACTGAAACTACTAAAATTGGATTAAGAACTGTACAAGGCATTATTATAAACTGTAAGAATAGTGGGGAGCCATTAGCTTCACAGAAAAATCCTGAATGAAGTGATCAGCAATCACTTAAACATGTGGTGAAATAAAATTTAAAAAAAAACAACAGCAGAACTCACAGCTTTGTTCAATACTGAAAGTAAGAGCATTTCTATACGCAGAATGTGAAGGGAACTCAATGAATTGGGACTAAACAGCTGTTTAGTCTTAAGAAAACAACTGATCAGTGAGGCTATCACAATACGAGGCTTTAATTTGCTAGGAAGCATGAAGATTGGACTCTGGAACATTGGAAGAAGGTCAAGGGGTCTGAAAAGTCCAGCAAGGACCCCCTGAACATCTTTGTCTGTAGATATGAATTTCTCACAGTTACTATGTGAAGCAGAAAAATTGTATCTGGGGTCACAGGACTGATCTGGGGTCACAGAATGACACATTTTTCACACAAAGTCTCCAACACAGCACAGCTCGCTTATCAGAGACAGTGTTCCCACTCGAGGTCACTCTATCTAAAACCAAAATACACACACACACACACACACACACACACACACACACACTTCTAAAATCTCATCAAATCTCAAGCATGCGTCACTTAAACATGACATGCGTCAGTGTGCATTATGTCACATGACTCTGAACGCACACCCATGTCACTCCCACTGACACACCCAGAATACTCCCACTGACACACCCATGTCACTCCCACTGACACACCCAGAATACTCCTACTGACACGCCCATTTCATCTCATCTTTCTTAAGTCTCAGGAAAAACACCAGCAGGTACCCAGACCTAAAACTCTCTGACAAGTCTGAGTCTACACCTTTTTCTCATCTCTCTTTGATTTCTCTCTCGGGTCTGTATGCCTTCCACAAAACTTTTATTATCTCTCTGTCTAATAAAATCTTTTACATCCATTGGCGATTCTGACCTCTTCCTGAAAGGATTCGACACAATCACTGAAATTACAAACTTCAAAACCAAAACTATATTTTTGCATACCCGGTACATACCTTTCACAATCAGCAAAAACTTTTCAGAAAGCAAGACTTTTTTTGTGCAGTGATATAAGAGTGTGCAACTTTTTTTTGGACAGGCAGATCAATTTTTGTTTTAATCTTTTGTATTATTTTCCTGTACTGTTTGGTGCATTTTTGGTATTTTGTATATTTTACTTTTACATACTATATTGTATATTTTATAATGTAATGACCTTTCATCCTAATGCTTACAACCAGGGTTCAAAATACATTTTTGGTCCATCTGTCAATGGCTGGTCACTTGAAAAACTACCAGCCATAGATATGCATTAAATATAATGTCAATCTAATTACTAATTACACATCAATGAAGCGTTTTACTGGGAAGTATATTACTGAAAATCGCAGATGCTGTTGTAAAGAGACTCAACATTTTTTTAAAAATAGTAATTAATAAAACATCTAAAACACACACTCTGCAAACAACATGAGTGTACTCATCTCCATGACTCAGAATGCTTAGAATTCCTATTATAGTTATGTGATGGAAGTTCTGTATCTCCTACACAACCTATGACTTCAATTCCTCAGATACAAGTTTGCTCTCAGACCAGTACACCATGAAATAAGGTCTCTGACTTCTGAGGCAGTCAAAGTGCTACAATTTGACTTTAGGAGTAGGGTCAGACTCTGGAATGCCTGGGGATGTGAGCTGTATGCCAAAGTTCATTGTATTGGTGTAGCTGTCATAGATGCTTAGATTTCACGTTTGCCTTGGTCAGACACATCAACTTCAGAACAGTCAAAACCTGCCAGACTGCACTCTGTTTGATGACTCTAACAATAGACAATCAGTTAAGTAATAAGCAAGTACACGATGTAAGAGAAAACAAAATGACTCATGAGTCGCATTGCTTAAATGTCAGATTAAATAATGAGTCAAAATCTCAATATACATCTTGTTTTACTTAAACACTCCAATATGGCAGGACACATCACTAAATCTGAGAAGAGTCAGCATGAGATTTATAGATGTTTATCTGAAGTTGCTGTCATAAAAAAGCTCTTATCTTTTAAAGCTTCTTATCTATACAACAACAACAACAACAATAATAACAAAAACATTGTTGTTGTTGTTAATAATAATAATAATAATAATAATAATAATAAGCAATAATGATGAAGCAGGATCACTAATATGAGGAAAGCACTAGATTGGAATCATATTGACATCGGCAAGTATTTGATTGAAAAAATACTGCATTAAACAGATATTTATATTGGACAAATATTTCAAACAGATATGTTATATTAATCACATCTAGGAAAAGCAGAATGGGACACTGTGCTACAAAGCTTTACATTTTTTAATTTCACTGCATTTTTAAGCTTATAGATCTAAATATAAGTTACCTACAAGTGATACATACACATTTTCTAATCCAGGTAGATTTATTTATTTATGCATATTTAAAATGTTTTTGCATCAATATGGACAGGTATGTATATATAAGCCTCACATATTGGCATCAGCCTGAAAATTTCACATTGTTGCATCACTAATTAATCTAGAAATTGATATTGAATCTATTTCCCCTAACATAATCCTGTACATGCTAAACTCAAACATATTGTGTGATATGCAGATATGGTGTAACTTTAAGATAAAAGGTTGATGCGTCTCAGAAACCAGATCTCCAACCGTCCAAGCACAATAGAAGTGGGATCCAGTTTGAAGGACGCTAGATTTGAATCCTGCTTGTTCTGGTTCACATTCTAATACCTCATTAGCCCCAATCAGAATGTGTTATAATGGCTAATTGGACAATCAGTGAGGTATATGTTAATTCTGTAAAGCATGAAGGCCAAAGATGCACGGTCATTACAGCATGTTTATACACAGCTCATGTAAATCACACCCCCCTCATCCACAACCCTTTTCTCTCACCGCTTCAGGCAAAGAAGGCCATGTCACATAAAAAGGTAGAAAATGTCATTTTAATGTACATTCATTAGTATAACTATTAGTTACTGTCTTTCTGCTGTACTATAACCATTATGTGCTTGTTTCTTTTTATCACCCCTTGTGTGGCTAGCTAAGGTCTGAACAGTCTGAATGATTTAAAAAGCTCTTTTCATGATGAGCAAAGCCTTGACATGAATGAATCCATGCACCAAAACTCCTTTTCATCTGTTCACCTGAATGGCAGCCCCCCTTTTATTATGACTTGTTGGCCCATAATGCAGTCGCTTTCTGACGCAACAAAAAGGCTCATTGATGTTCCTTTCTGATCAATGTCAGTTTATAAAACTGTTAGATCCAACAATGGTTATCTTGAGACCCCCCCCCCTCCCCACACACACATCTTAAGGGCTATTATACAAATTACCTACTAAAAAAAAAAAAAATATTGTTTAAATGTCTGGAACATGCAAGTTTCTCACCATTTCTCATCATTATCACTAAATATATCCTGGTTACTGATCTTATTTTTTACAACATATTTTTTCTCTGTTTACTTTTTTAAGTGCTTTGTTTTGCATGTTGTAAGTGCTGCAGTTCTTTATCTAAAGACGTGAAACAGAGAACTTGGGCATGACTACGCCTGACACTGACATTTAAGCAATATGACTTATGAGTCATTTGTTTCCTCTTACAACGTGAAGTCTACCTTTGGGAGCCATCCAAAAGTATAATGTCATTACCCTGTCGTTCAAGCATTAAGGGCTTGCTGCTTGGCAACAGAAACAGTGTGCATGTGTGGGGGTGTGACACTTGCACTAATATTAAGCTCTGTCTTGTCACTGCTGCTATCTTTAGGATCTTGATGAAAAAAGCACCTTGTCCTTGTCCATACACCATTTGGGGACAATTGGAAAACAGCAGAACAGCACCTCCCCACCCACCTCCACTCACAAAGCCTGTAATCAGGATCATTTGATGATGCTGTTGACAATGGTGTCATTCTCTAAACGTATAACGATCACAGAGATCACAGAGTCATCTTGTTTTAAGCCATAAGCTGAATAATGCTGAATGGATATAATTTTAATAAGCAAATTGTTTACATATGGTGATCAGACTCAAGGCTTCTGAATACTGCCGTATGGCTAATGGAAATCCTTGGGGAATGAAAAACTGCTGTCCCGTCTGGGAATAGTAGATTACCTTGATTTCTGTGAAAATGCACAGAACCATGCAGTCACGGCTGAACTCCTTAGAAATGTCTTATTTTACATACGAGCAGCAAAAGCCATTCATTTTGCTTTAAAGCAATTATTTCCCCAACTGTGCGCTGTACAGTTTCTGTACTTCTAATACAGTAAAGGACAAAGAACTCAAAGGCAATATGACATGCAGACAGCATGTATTATACACTAGAAAAAGATTAATCCTTTTTCATATCAAAAAGGAAACAGCATCAATAACATTTTAAAATATATTGTTGCAAAGCCAAAACTTGATTAGCAGGACCAACGCACTTGAAGCATACTTCATTTTTCCATTCAGTTAAAGAGACCAAATGACCAAGAATACAAATATGGAATGCACCCTTTTATTTTAGATATCCAACGCTGTGTGCTTAGCATTTCAGGTTTCAGCTTTCTGTTAAGCTGTTTTGAACATAATCCAAGTCTTTGTTCTGCACTACTTTACAGAGAAGTATTCATGTTTTTTTGTAAAACAATATCCATTCAAATATTAAAATGAGAAACTGTGTTCATAAATGTATATATTTGCATATTATAAACAGACGAATAAAAACACCTAGCCCAAGAGTAGCCAGTTCTGGTCTTAGAAGATGTCTAGCACGGTTTGGTAGTTTCCCTTCTCAAACACACTAACTAAACCTGGCAATTTGCAAGTGAGTTGAACCAAGGTGTGTTTGAGCGGGGAAATCCTTTTATTGTGCAAGACCCTTCAGGCAGCCCTGATCTAATACTTGGGTCATGTCAAAATGTAAATGTTCATTGATTCTTAATAACATTTTAATATTATATTATTTAATCAAGAAAAAATTATGCACTGTTATTGTAAAACATTTATATTAGCAGTGCATTACAAAGGCATGGGAAATTTACTTGTAGCAAGTTTTCATACACATAGCTAATCCAATGCGAGATTACAGTGAACTGTGAGATTAAAATAAAGTTGCAAGAAATAAAAATATGTTAAAACATTTAGAAAAAGTAAGAAGAACAGGGCATAATTTTAAAAATCATGGATTTAAAAGGAAATAAATTGACACGAAAGAAAATATATTTAAAATAAATTAGGGCAATCCTTCAAAATGTGCCCACACTTTCAGGCCCATATTCATTTTTATATGTACTTTTTTATTGACAAAGTCCTACTGTAAAACCTTTTGACAGACTGACTTTTAGAAAATATTGTTATTGGAAGTGATTTGTCATATATTTTTTGTTGAAATGTAAATATTATAGTTTAAAATAAGTGTCATATGTTACAGACACGACAAATTCAAATGTACGAAAAATGATTGAAAGGACCAAAATCATCATGATTATCTGCAGTGATTTGTCTTAAACATGGCCTATATAAAGTACTGTACAAGCAAATGTATACCAAGGCCTTGTACAAAATGAATGTGGCTAAAATTACACAGAACGCCTCTACATATGCCTGGAGAAATCTATACATCCTACTGCATTTCCAAGTAGGTCTCTGAGTGGGTAACAGCAGGCACAGAATGCTTTTTCTACATCACTTTTAGTACCTGCACAATTAGCCTGAGGCTGTTCATCACTTGAGAAGATCCAACTGACAGATACTGCAAGTAGAACAGTATGACTGATGTCACATGTCTGATGCTCACGGCTCATGTCATGTCTGTAAGACTGACATGAGACACCGTCCCTTAAAAGAAACAAAAACACTGAAGCCACATGCGACTGTGCCCCTTGTAGTGCAAGGTTTCTTTAATAATCGTTTATTTTCTAATAGGCCTTTTTGCCTTGCTTTCATCTGCTCAAAAGAATCTTTAAGCCCTAGTATTATTATTCAGTTATTAATCTTAAGACTTACCTTTTAAATACTATTTATTATTCAGCAACTGCCGTAAAACTGATGAGGCATGTGCTGTAGCTGACTGTGTGAAACCAATGCACATTGATGTACACTCCTTGGAGTAATACCTTCAAAGAACTGCTTTTGATTCCTTAAAGAGACTTTCAGTTGAGGGTTCTATAAAATGATCTTCTAAACGTAAATGCTGAGTGAGAAGAACCTTTAAAAGGACACGTACTAACATCAACACTCTGTAAATGGCCTGTTTCCTAAAACCACAACCATTTAGAAACCTTTAACCTTAAGAGGATGTAGTTCAGATAAAGAATATGGACAAAACCAAACTTTATTATAAAACCACTAACGCATTATTAAGTTTGAAAATATGTATTATACGCAAAAATTTGATTAAGCAATGTATTTTCAAAGAGTTGTATGAAACAATTTGCATCTTTCTTTTTAGTGAATGTTTGTGACTCTTACTAGCCATCAGGCTTGTAAGAGATTAACTATACCTTGTCCTATTGGTCAGTAAAAAAAGATAGAGAGCTAAGAAGAGACCCGTCAAGAGAGATGATTTAATCTGCAAGACCCCCAAAAATCCAGCAGCCTTCTGGAAAGGGTTACAAAGCCATTTCTAAGACTCTGGGACTCCAGCAAACCACCGTGAGGGCCATTATCTCCAGCCTACAAAAGTCCTCCAAGAGCAACAACTACTTATCCGGAAAGTCAGCAACCCAGAAAAGCATCCGAGACACCACAGACCTCATTCAACTAAGACAGCTTTGGGATTCCTCCATTATAAAACATACAAAAAGTTACAAGGTGTAAACCACTGCTAACCAAAAGGAACATAAAGACATCACATTATGCTTCTGATGATGACTACAGGAAGTAGTCGAAACGTCAAAAACAGTTCTGTCTCATGAAAGGAACGTTAAAGAAACAGTAATTACAAGAAGACAGTATGAACTTGTATCAAAGTCTCAAGAAAATAAACAGCATTCACTGTTTTTCTTCTATTATTTTCTTTTATTTCAGCTACATATTCTTAGCAAAGACCACATTAATGCTCAGTCCTGTTTCTTGATTGTAAGGTGTACTTTGGAGTCTGTTGTTTTTTAATGACTCTTGCAGATGCTGAATGTGTCGTGCTACCGGGGTGTGTAGATGCAGACCAATCTCTACAATCGATCAGCAGCATGGTAACATGTCTGTGGGCCAGTATCACAGTGCTGAGGACGTACATGCCGTTAACAGGGGCTGAAACTGCTGACAAAGGCTCATCATGTACCCAATGAACCATGGTACAAATTCCATCCCCAAACGTGCACCGGTAACAGCTACGATAAAGCAGAGCTATATCTCTGGGCCTCACCTGAAACCACATGGAAACTCTATTGACCTTACTGGTGTCCATTTCGTGTGCTGACTCCAGTCATTAAAAAGCCATAAAGATGCTAACAGGTGCCGTGAAGCAGGTATTCTAAAATATTGTTTTGCCCTTTAAAAGTCTTTGCTCTTTTCCTTTGCTGATTTCAGATTTAGCAACACACAAATTACAAGAGTAGTTCATTTCTAAATCTTCATCAGAGGCATTTTCACGAGTTCAAATGACAAAACGTTGTTTTTCTCTACTTTAAATTATTGAAGTGATTGGAACAAACTGCATCCAGATGGGCCTTCTGTGTGCTACTGGGTTTTCAATTGTAAAAGAAGCACGGTGCTGCCTTTATTGTTGGATAAGCAACTGTCTGTTCAACACAGAATTGAAATCTCTTAGGACTGTATTAAAGAATGGAATATATACAGATCGATTTCTCAAAGGTTCTGTTTTAAACATTGTTGGATTCTGTTCCTAAGAAAAGAAAACTGAGATTGCAAAGGAGATCTGAAGATAAAAACAACTTCTATTTGCTTCTGCATTTAAGGGTTAAAATATGATGATTTGGTATCACCTGTGCTCCTAGTTCCTTTATGACACACTCCCCTATTCCTCAGTCTCAAACTGATTAATTGAGATCACTCATGAGGAAGAGTGTGTTGTGGAAATAGTGAACTAACTCGTCGGCTGTCAGGAGTTTTATTTGAAGTTATCACTGAGGTGTGATCAAAGAAAGGCTATATTTGCACTTACTCAACACTGAGGCACAGAGTCAAGCGGAAGTGGGAAAGAGTACTTCGGCAAGAAGTAAGGTAATTTTTTTTAAACGATTCTAAAGAAACCCAGAGGAATAGCTGTGACTTACATTAAATATGTTGCATTATTGACTGACACTGTGCTCCGCCAGTATCGTTTACATTACATTAGCTTATCCTATTAAAAGGCCTTGCCCTTGGGATCAGAAGGTCACAGGTTTTAGTCCCAGAACATGCACCTCTGAGGCACCCTTGAACAAGAAACCATCCCGATATATTGCTCCCCAGGCACTGCTGATAGCTGCCCACTTCTCCATGTGTGCACGTGTGATGGGATGCAGAGGTCACATTTTGTTGTTGTGCACTTTGTGTGTGATTGAGTGTATTCACTAATAATCACTTTCACTTTCTTCTCTATACCAACACCAGGTGTAAGACAATTTTTGTCACAGTTTTCCCCAAAAATGTTAAACATATTGCCAAATAATTATTTTCCCACTTATTGCTCACAATTCACCCAAGACATAACCCTGGGTTTCCTGAATTACTCCATGATGTTATGCAAATGGTTTTTGTTTTGTAGCAATCCATATAAATGGTGTATTTTACTGTTTATAATTATTATTACATTGGTTTTAATTATTATTATTATTTATTATTTTTATTATATTATATACGTTTTGTATATTATTATATTAATTTATTCATATATGTTTTTATTATTATTTGGTAGTGTTTAATATTTTATATATTATTTATATGAAATCAATAGGGTGTGTGTTTGTGTGTGTGAGAGAGAGAGAGAGAGAGAGAGAGAGAGAGAGAGAGAGAGAGAGAGAGAGAGAGAGAG
>JBBIGC010000145.1:9179918-9204181 GCA_037576955.1 Lepidarchus adonis
GAGAGAGAGAGAGAGAGAGAGAGAGAGAGAGAGAGAGAGAGAGAGAGAACGCGAGGGAGAGAGAAATCCAGTAGCATCCAGATGGTATGTAATTTCTAAGAAATCTTTACAGCGGCCATCGTGTTTATCACCACCAGCGTCTGCATCCTCACAAACTTGTTTCTGGAGATTTTCACAAGCACGTCTCATGCCCCAATCGCAGTAGCAACATGCTGGACCATTTCTATGTGCACACAGGGAAGCATATCACTTTCTCTCGAGCTTTGATTTGGATGAGTGTGCCACAGTGGTCACAGACTTTATCAGGAGCTCTGTGCTTTCCATCTGAACTTTCCCAAACAGAAACTTTCAGATTCCTCACGAGCTCTTTGATATAGATACAGTAGATAAAAAATATTTGCCCCTTCTTCATTTCTTATTTATATGTTCGTCACACTTAAATGTTTCAGATCATAAAACAGATTTAAATATTATTCAAAGACAATACAAGTAAATACAAAATTAGATTTTTAATTGAAGGGTTTTATTACTAAAGGAGAAAAAGATCCAAACCTAAATGGCCCTGTGTGATAAAGTGATTGCTCCCTAAACCTAATAACTGGTTGGGCCCTTAGCAACAATAACTGCAATCAAGCATTTGCGACAACTTGCAATGAGTTTTTTACAGTTGTGGAGGAATTTTGGCCCAAACTCATCTTTGCAGAATTGTTGTAGTTCAGCAACATTGGAAGGTTTTTGAGCATGAACCACCTTTTTAAGTTTCCACTCCAAAGTCTTCATTTTGTTATTCTTCAGCCAATCATAGGTGGACTTGCTGGTGTGTTATGAATACTTTTCCTGCTGCAGAACCTAAGTTCATTTCAGCCTGAGGTCATGAACAGATGTCCAGACATTCTCCTTTAGGAGTTTTTGGTAGACAGCTGAATTCATGGTTTCATTTATCACAGCAAGTCTTCCATATCTTAAAGCAACAAAACAGCGCCAGACCATCAGACTACCACCCCCACATTTCAATGTTGGTATGATATTCATTTTCTAAAATGCGGTGTTAGTTCTAAGCCAGATGTAATGAGACACACACCTTCCAAAAAGTATTTTGCCAAAAGTTTTTGGGGATCATCAAGATGTTTTCTAGCAAAATTGAGACAAGCCTTAATGTTCTTTTTGTTCTTTTTTTGATGAGTACGCCACAGTAGTTATTGACTTCATCAGGAAGGGAGAGAATCTAAAACAGGCCTTTTTTACATTCATTCCCATGTGTTATATTTTTTATGATAAAATACTTGTTAATTTCACATATTTTGTCTAAAATGTTCTGTTCAAACCCACATTACAGTCACTACTTTTCCCAAGCTGTTGCATAACATTAACCATTGGGGGGCTTGTGGGCAGCCAATGGGGGGGGGGGCTCCTTATGTGAATTGATTTCAGGAAATCTAGTGTTAAAGCACTATGCAAGCAAGGACCTCACAATTGGTTTATCACTCTTAATTTGTAAACATATACAAGCTGACAGAAGGGCAGAATTTTACTAAATCTTCACAGCATAACAGTCGTTTGTTACATGGCAAGACAAACTGTCATTATGTACGTAAGGAAGTTTTCAACCTAATCTGAACTTGCCACATCTGTAGTATATGATATACAGACAATGCAGACAGTACTACAAACAACAATTCAAATATAAGTCAATGGTCACATGTTCAAGCAACTGCCCATTGTTTTCTGTTAAAGGGTCTTTGGAGATTCTGTTATCAGACACCTTAATCATCTGGAGCAGGTGTGTTAAATTAGGGTTGGAGCTGATGGCTGCAGGGTTGTAAATCTCCAGGACCGGAGGTGAGCACCCCTGGTCTGTGGTAATTGGCCATGTGCACCAGAGGTTAGGTTAAAAATTATTGATTGAAAATGGGTGATGGATGTGTAGAAAATCAACCAGAGTGTTCAAAGTTGTTCAAAGAGTGTTGGCTGCTAAAGTTGTAGACAGTGCAGCACAAAGTTAATAAAGAGCCATGGTAGTTGATGCCTTCCATTACACACACACACACACACACACACACACACACACACACACACAGAGACTCACACACACACAGACATGCACATCTTCTGACCCAGGTGGCTATACCACAGATGATTTAGAGGCTGTGTTAATTATAATCCTGGAGAGAGTCCAAGAAGCTGCACACTGAGCAGCCACACACTCGGCGCTCAGTCTCTGGGGAGGGTGAAGAATATCAACAGAACTGCTGTGGCTTTGCTGGGAGAAGGAACACACACATCAACTCTTTCTATCTTTCTCACAGACACACACAGAGACCTACACTATAGCTCAAAAGTTTGGAATTTCTTCTAGAAGCCCCTTCACACAGGCACTGTTACCTAGGAAGGTAAATAAACAGGAAATAGCTTAAAAGTGGATTGAAAATTACCAGAAAGTACATGTGTAAACAAAATCACCCCAATACCTGGCAATACAACATGTATAATTCAACTGTCAAAGCCTGTGTTTCTGTGACAGTTTTGTAGTGTATTTTGTACATGACTGTAGAGAGAAGCATGGCCAGCAAAGCAAAGCAAAGCGAACCATGTTTTTTCATTCAAGGAAAGAAAACAGTTACATTCAAAATGAAAGAGCTGTTGACTATCCATCTGGTTTTATCAATCTGGTTTAAACTTCAATTTTATGTTAAATATTATATGTATAAATGAGTGCACCCAAGTAAATTACCTTCCCAAGTGTTCCCCTGCTTTTCAGGGTGAAAATGGCCATATCAATAATTGCTTACATTATGTAGATTTAAATAATTTTTGAAATCTGGACTTTCTCTTGACTTGGACAACTTTGGATGTAGTCTGGACAAGGTCTAGCGTGCTTTTAATCATTTGTACGTCTCCTTTCTTATAGTTCACAGTTTTTGTAAACTATGTGTGAGCATAACATCAGGTAGTGTAAAAAAGCATACAACAAATTTCAGTCCTAAAGTCCTAAAACCATAAGTCCCTAACCATTTACCATAATGCCTGTTTAGTTCCATTAAAATATATATAAACTATAATTGTAACATTTGAATCATTTTCTTTTCCAAACTTTTTAACAGTATTTTATACATATACACACAAATTCAAAAAGGTTGCAACAGTGTGCATTTCCCATCCCTGGCCCATGAAAGCAGTGTGCTCTGAGTTCTGATTGGGCCTGAGAGCAAAGTATGTGCAGCTGACAGAGGCTAAAGCTCTGCCGTGACAAATGAGAGGCATTGTCAACAGAGCAGCAGCAACGGCGCAAGCCCCTATGTTACCCTCTCAATCCCTGCAACTCACATTTCATCAGCGTCTGCTCAGGCTTATCTCCCCAGATGATCAAGGGGAGCTGATTAAAGATCTATGATAAAACAGAAAGCACAGGCGAAAATAGCTGTCTAATATTGCTGGCCTTTAAATGCTGAGAGGTGTGGAGTGGATTTCTCAAGAGACTTGAATGTGTACAAACCACTAAGACTACAAGTGAATCAGTGTAATAAAAGCCACGTTCACTGAAGGCTACAAATGACAAAACAGGTTTAACAGCATTAACAGCACATGGACAGACAACATCAAGGTCTGACTTAAAAGTCACATGTTACTATTGAGGAAAGGCCCGTAACACGTCACTGTAGGGCAGTGTTTATTAGGTACATGGCACCTATTGCATGTACATACATTTTCTATGACAAATGCACAGACCAGTGAATTTCACTGTGGAAAGTGTTATGGTAACTATTGCTTGTTGAAATAAGCTTTTATGAATGTCTGTACAGGTTCATGTCAGTTGTCTTATGCAGACCTGTCAATGCTACCATCAGTAGAAATGTTACTGGACTGATTAAATCAAAATTGAATGTGAAAGTTTCATTGTTTGATTGGCATGTCCAACATTTTTGCCATGGTATGTAATTTATTAAATGATGTTTTGAAGTTTTTCCCAGCATAAGCGAGTATAGCAGAACCATGGGCATCAGATCCCAAAATGAACTATAGGATTTTGTCATTCGGCACTGTGACCTAGTCCTTGAATTGGCCGTGAATGTGCACAGCATGCAGCCACTCTCTCAGCAACCAAACCCCATTGAGATAAATCAAGTGGTTTTGGAGTCCTTCAAACCTGAATCTTTTACACGCATTGCTATGGCAGCGTATACGTCCTTAGAGATGCTGCTTGGCAAACAAAGCAAGGCTCTTATCTGACCTCATTATCTGATCACGTTTTGGGGTGCATCACTAAGGCCTTGGTGAAAAATCCTTGATCCCTAAGGACGCGGCTGGACAAGTGGTGACAGACAGCCTCACAAGTGCATGCAAATAACAGCCCAGTCTTCAGTGCAAGAGAATTCCATTCATGCGACGAGGAGATTGTCACCATGGAAACTAATAGCATTTCTTCCGGGGGACCAGAGAAGAGAGAGAGAGAGGTAAACAGGGGCATGTCTTCAGAGTTCTCGGTGAGATAAAGTAGACAAATTCTCACTGACCACTTTGCTGATTGGTAATCGAACTTGGTTGAGGTTGTGTGCTTTGCCATGTCGCTTACTGTGGGAAAATGGAGAGTTATAGAGGCTGAACAAATGCAAGCAGTGTTTTCACTTTAAATGTCTCATCCTCTTACCTCACAAGACACTAAAAGGCTAGCATGTTTACAGTGCATTTAGCAAGGCAATGGCATGCAGCAAAGTGTCAGCCTCTTATGCGTGAGAAAAAAAAAACTATGAAGGTAAATTAGATTTACAAGAAAACATGAACCTAGCAATGTTTTCTAACTTAACATATCATATCCATGTCATTGAAAAAGCTAACATCTGCAGTCTGTTCCCAGCATGTTGCCACAAAATTCACATTTAGGTTCAATCATATGCTAAATCATTTGTATTGTTTTTGGTCTGCAGTGCAAAGAGGAGCCTATAATGACCATCTGTTGTAGGCACTTTTATTGAGAGTGCATCATAGCTTTATGAAAGCTCATACTATAAGAAGAACCACACTGAACACACCTGAGGAACCCGAGCCATCCCTAAGATGGACAGAGATAATTGAGTACTAGTAGAAAACAGGAGGTGGACAAATGAATGCACATGAAGTGTCCATGAAAAAATGCAAAGTAACAGGGCCTGTGAAGTGAAACTCCACCCACTTCACTCGCCAGCGGCTCTGTGGGGTTAAGGGTCCCCGATTAAGATGTAAGCTGACTCTGCTGCCAATCAAAATGCCATTTCTGACATGTGCTAACGCATTAGCGCTAACTCTAGTCTTCACCCAAGCTGTTAGCCACAGTGGGGTTTTTTATTTTTGGTATAGGTAAAAATTGCAAAGTGCAAAGGACCTGCATGGAGACACTTAATGGTTATATATGCCAGGTTGTTCCGGGGGCTTTAGAAATTTGACAAGTAATTATGGTCCATCAACCAAGAGAGACACTGCACTTGCATCTTTGAAAAGGACCATGAGCAGCAAGAGAGGAATATAAATACATCTTGAACTCCTAATAATGATACTGCGGCCTGTTAGCTGTCAAGAACCATGATTGTTTGCCATGGAGGCTACGACTACACCCAAGTAGTAATATCAGTCATCCCATTATCCTTTGAAGCAATTACTCTATAGGTCTACACTTTTTCTCGCCCTTTTTGAAATTTTCCTCTCAAAGGTGATTGGGGTAAAAATGTACATATGTTACTTATTAAAAGGCCACCCACAGAAGGTGGAACAGCCACCAGAGGAGCACAATGACACAGTCTATAAAACTATTACAACATGACCCGACGACAGCTGCTCCGACTGTATTCCCCTGGACGAAAAGCTAATGAGACCAGGCCCCAAATTCAATCGACATCATGGCGCTGCCACAGCACTATATATAGCTTTGACAGCTTCATTAATTTTGATGCAATGGTTGCTAAAGTAGTGCACAGGGTTACAACGTTTGCCTTTTACATCTGGAGGTGTGACCTGTATTCAGCCTGGGAACCCCACCCATTATTTCTTTTTGGAAATTAAAAAAAGTGAGGGGACAATGAGAAGACTCAAACAGGAGAGATAGATTTAGCCACACTGAAATATTCATCCTGTGTCTGGAACTGGCAGTGTGGTGGTACTGTTTGGAGTGGGCCCAGTATTGTTATTCTGATCCAGAACTAGGTCAGATCGAGTGCTGGTTTCTGTACACAAAGAAGAATATAGCCAAAGACATGATCAGAGAAACGTGATCTGTTTGAATTACAAAAAATAAATGAAATAGAATAAAATAAAATAAAATAAAATAAAACAAAGAAATACAAAAAGAATCATCATAATGCTCAAAATGCTGGCTGAATTACAATAAGTTTTCCACAGTTGAATAAAAATAGCCAAGCTGCTAAAAATATTTGCAGTTAAAAGTGCCCCACAGTTATTGAGACATGTTCATGTACACCAATGAATCATAAGATTAAAATGACTGACAGGTGAATTGAATAACAGTGTTTTCCCAGTTATCTACTTACTGGACTGCGTCAATGCATGTCATGTACTAGGCAGCAAGTGAACAGTCAATTCTAAAAGTTGATGTGATGGTCGCAATTGTGATGGTCTCAACATGGACAGACAAACATATAAGATTAGATTGGATAGATTAGATTAGATTAGATAGATAGACCGAAATTCAAATAAGGATATATCATGTAGCCTCCTGTATGAGAACACTTTTCAACGATTTTCGTAGGTTGACCAAAAATGATAACAAAGCTAAAATAATTAAACATACAATTAAAATACCGTTAGGTGACTCACTATCACTACTAGCTTTCATTTAGCATTAGCCAGTTAGATAGCTGTACTTATTCATGCTCATACTTTTGTCATGTTGCACATCTCAGGTCTGAGTCTCTCCTGCGCCCACAGGTCACCTAGGGGCTTAGATAAGCTGAGGGCCGAGTGCCAGGAAGCACAACCTAAAAATCAAATGTTCAGACCTCTGGATTAGAGGATTGAGTGAAATACCCCAAACAGATAATAAGGTGAGATTAGCACGTCAATCCATGGTGCAGTCAATACAGTTGAGCTCAGAAGTTTACTTTCCCTGACAGAATTTATGATTTCTTGGCCATTTGTCGGAGAATATGAATGATAACACAAAAACTCTTCTTTCACTCATGGTAAGTGCTTGGCTAAATCCATTTATTTTCAAACAAATGAGTTTACTCTTTTTAAATCACAACACAAACTACCCAAATGACCCTGATCAAAAGTTTACATACCCTGGTGATTACGACTGATAACATGCACACAATTTGACACAAACAGGTTTGAATGGCGATTAAAGGAACCATCTTCACCTGTGATATGTTTGCTTGTAATTAGTGGGTTTGTATAAAAGGTCAATGAGTTTCTGGACTCCTGACAGACCCTTGCATCTTTCATTCAGTGCTGCACTGACATTTTATTGGATTCTAAGTCATGGGGAAAGCAAAAGAATTGTCAAAGGATCTGCGGGAAAAGGTAGTTGAACTCGGTAAAACAGGGATATAAGACAAACTCAAAGCAACTGAGAAAGCCAATCAGCAGTGTTCAAACACTAAAAAAAATGCACAATGAGGGGTTTAGTTTCCTGCTTACAATACACCAAACAGCACAGAGACAAGCTTCAAACATTCTGGCACAAAGTTATTTGGAGTGATGAGACTAAAATGTAACTTTTTGGCCACAACCATAAACACTACATTTGGAGAAGGTACACCATTCCTACTGAGAAACATGGTGGTGGATCACTGATGTTTTGGGGATGTGTGAGCTACAAAGAAACAGGAAATTTGGTCAGAATTGATGGCAAGATGAATGCAGTAGGTTATCAAAAAATACTGGAGGAAATGTTGTACTCATCAGCCCAGAAGCTGTGCATGGGGCACACTTGGACATTCCAACATGACAATGATCCAAAACACATTCCGGAGTGTCCATCTCATTCTCCTGACCATAATATCATTGAGCCACTCTGGGGAGATCCTCAAACGTGGAGCTAATACAAGACGGTCTAAGAATTTACAGGAATTGGAGGCTTTTTGCAGCAATAATTGGCAGCTTTACCATCTGAGAAGATAAAGAGCCTCATCCACAACTAGCACAAAAGACTACAAGCTGTCATTGATGTTAAATGTGGCAATAGACAGTATTAAGAACTGGGGTATGTCAACTTTTGATCTGAGTCATTTGGGTAGTCTGGGTTGTGTTTATGATTTTAAAAAACTAAACACAGTAGATTGATAATAAATGGTTTTAGCCAACCACTGACCATGGTTCAAAGTTTCATTCATATTCTCTAAAAATTGTGAAGGAATCATACATTCAGTGAGGGTATGTAAAACCTATAAGCTACAACTGTACCTGCCACTTCATGGAGACAACTGTCAATTCCTTATACAGGGGTCCTCGTGTTATGTCACACTTGATATACGGCAAGTCATGGTTACGTCGCCGGCTGCATTTTTTTTACACGTCATTTGCAACATAAATACAAGTTTGCACAGGCACTAGTTAGTTGAATGCAGCGCTATATGAGGGAGACAGTGTTGTGCCATTTGCTCTCCTTCATTTGTGTTGCTTTTTGCAAACTTCATTATGGTTCCCAAGCATAAGGCAGACTCTACAGTAAAGGTCAGAAACTGTTTCACTTTGTTACTGCTGCCTATGTGATCCATGCGTTTATTTTACCTGCACTCTTGCCAATGAACTACGACTCGCAGAAATTCACTCTCTTTCCACCTCATTTCTGCCCGTATTACATTCACCTATTTTCCAGAACCAGACAACACATTGTCCACAGTGCATTGCTCCCAATGAAACACCCCACATCCCACATCAAAACGCCTATTGCTGTTATGCACCCTTAGGTGTATATCAAGCCTATAAAAAGCCAACTATGCATTTTCTTGAAGTGACTCACTTCGAATTTTGCCTTTGTACAGCCATTACTCATAACAATTTCCGTGTCTTAATGGAAATATAGCTCCACAAGTAGACACCATACATTAAAACTTAAGCATGCGTGCAGGGAAGGGAGACAGAGAATTCCCTGTGCTCTGTTTTTGCAGAGATGTTTATGTTTTATTCGCCGTTAGTGTTGAATAAGATCATGTGTGTTGGTGGGTGAGATGGGGGTAAATAGGTTAATAGTGCACTGTGCTAAGGCACCGTCACTGTGGATTCGCTGCAAGTCTCCTTTCAAATGCGTTTACTGGTGTTGTGTATGTTGAAGCATTAAAAAAAGCATTTCTGCAGCAACGTTTCCTAAATGCTTTACTGTAATATGAGAATTTTGCCTTTGTTATAAGCCATTATTCATTAAAATATGTTAATGAAAATATATAGTCTGGCATCTCTTGATATGTAGCAGATTTTGGTGATTTTGTAATTAAAAAGATGTTAACACATGGAAAAGATACACAATATTTTCAGCAAACATAGATATGCATAAAAATGCATAGTTTAAAAAAACAACAACATTATTATGGAACTGTGCAAACGTTTGGGCACTCTGCATAATCGTTATTTAGTAACACCTCCTCTGATAGATATCACTTTTTTAGAGATAAAAGTCTTTCAGGGAACTGCGATGGCCATTCCAAAACCTTCAGCTTGCTTCTCTTGAGGTCGTCCATGGTGGATTTCAAGGTATGTAAATACCAGAATTTGCTGGTATTTAGTGGAATTAGATTGTCGCTCCACCCGTGCAATGTTTCCTGTGCTGCAACACAACCCCAAAGCATGATAGAACCACCTCCATGCATAAGGGTTGGCAAGGTGATCTTTTCATGAAATGCTGCAACTTTTTTTCTCCAAACATGCATTTGCTGATTGTGGCCAAAGATTTTATTTTAACTTCATCAGTCCACAGCACTTGTTTCCAAAACACATCAGGCTTCTGTAGATGTTCTGTTGCATACTTCTGACATTGGAGTTTATGATGGGGACACAGGTAAGGTCTTCTTCTGCTGACTCTTCCCTTAAGGTCTTATGAAACGATGCACCATCGTTCTTGAGTCTGCTAAATCTTCCCGCAGGGTTTTTTGCAGTCACATGGGGATTTTGATTTGTTTTTTTGACCAGCATATGAGCAGTTCTCCCCCAGAGTTTTCTTGGTTATTCAGATCTCATCACCTCCACAGTTCCACTGAACTGCCATCTCTTACTGTGGAAACTGCAAGCTGACAATGCTATACTATCTCTTACAGCCTTCTCCTTTATTATGGGCATCAATAACTTTCATTTTCAGAGTCTTAAACAGCTCTGAACCAATGGAACCAAGGAACCCATGGTTATTGAGTGTCCACAAGTGTGTGCACAAGGTTTGAGGAATGAGAGTATTTATAAAGCTGTGAAATTGGCACCAGCTGACATTTACTAATGAAAGCTGTTGCCATGCATCAGATCTAATGAGCTGATTAAGATCTGAAACCTTGTAACCTCTTAGGGTGCCCAAACTTTTGCAAAGTGCCATAATAATGTAATCTTTTTTTTTTGTTCAATTTATGGCAAAAAAATAACTATGCACCAATTTTTGCTGAAAATATTGTATATATTTTCCATGTCCTAGAGCAGGGGTGTTCAAAGTCAGTCCTGGAGGGTGGTCAAAGTCAGACCAGATGTGTTTGATCAGGTAAATCACCAGACTGTAGCTCCACAGGTAGACACTATACAATAAAACTCAAGCTGTTTTTAATGAATATGTTCCACAATGTCTAAAACATAATTTAATAATAATATTATATAATAATAATAATACTTTTCTGTACTTTTTTCCCACCATTTGACAATTAACTTTACATAACACCGCACTGTTTTATCTATTTAAAAATTATTCATTTGTTATTTTGTAATTTGATAAATTTCACTAAATTTCACTGTTTTACTTCTTTTATCACTTTCTGGTTGTTTTTTATGCTTTTTTTTATTTGTTATTTTAAGGCAGCATTCAGTGTACTAAAAGTGCTATATACATTTTAAGTTATTAAGTTATTTAAGTTATTATTAAACAAATTTAAATGGATAAAAATGGATATCCCCTTACTCATGTAAATCTGTATGTACTCCAGTCCAAACGTGGGTGGAAAGTCCTGTTATTATGTACATTTCTATTTATATATGGGTTGTACATATCTGTGCTCATTTCATTTGACCTTGGATAAGTGTGCAGATGGGGTCATATTGGAAGACTTGCAAGTACTCTTTCCAGCTCAGTGACAGCAGCAGAGGCCAGCTTGTCTCTGGGCATGGCTTCAAAACTAACTCCCTGCTTAGTCTCTTCCATTTGTGCAAACTCATGCCTAGAGGTCAGACTGAATTGTGTTTTTTGGCTTGTTACAGACATATAGGAGGACTGTTAATGGATTGGACACTGCTCTTGCCGTGCCCCACAAAAGCAGTAAAAGAGTGGTAAGTGGAAAAGGAGATTATTTTTCCTTCGCCTCGTTAATTAAGAGTTACAGTGATTGAGCACAAATGCTGCCCCTGGATGGCCTTGGCTGAAGGTATTTGAGCTGTGAGGTGAAAACTGAGCATCTACCATTTGTGCCAATGTCTGGCTGAGTGATGCAACTGTGCCAGTGTGATGTGCCATCCATTGATCAACACTGTTCAACACCAAAATGCAAAGTGAAGGATGGGGGGTCTCAGGGCCTTCTGAATCTTCAGAGGAAGCCAAATAATTTCTGGAAATTAATAAACATATGCCTTCATTTTATTCAGCAGAATCATGTCTGTATCTAAACTTGTCTTGTATCTAAGTTCTTCAAGCTCTCAACAGTAATCCAATCAGATTTTTTCTCTGTATCTAGGTAGATATAGCTCTTCAACTGGCCAGGCCTTTGAGTGCTAAAATTAAATTAAATATAAGTTCACAACACAAAAAGAGAAAAATCCAACCATTAACTGAAATACATTTATTCATTGGGAAAAATATTTTGTCATGTAAAATTTTTCACATGAAATCATGTATGCAACAATTATTGGCACCCCTGCTGATAATATTTTATACAACCCCCTTTTGCAAACGACACAGCATTTAATCTTCTCCTATAACAAAGTAGTTGGAGAATTCAGAGACAAGTGTTTTTGACAATTCCTTTTTCCACAATCGTTCTAGATTGTCCAGAATCCTGGGTCCTTTCTTATGCACTCTCCTCTTTAGCTCACCCCACAGATTTTCAACAGGCTTGAGGTCTAGGCACGAGATGCCCATGGAAAGAGCTTGATTTTTTATCTGCTGAGCCATTTTTGTGTGATCTTGCCATGTTTTTTTTCCCCCAAAAAAGAGTACTCAATTGAAGTACTTAAGTACAGTACTGAAGTACTGTAGTACTGAAGTACAGTACAGTCCACCTCTGTTCTTTACTTTGAGTTGCTTTTCAAACTGTTCATTGCTGCAGTAAACAGTAGATTTAAATGCAGCTAATCGTTTGGGTATGTCATTTTTTGTGGGCCTTGACTTTGACATATGTGCTGTAGATGGTAAAATACCTCTTTTTTCGTTGAAGATGCTCTTTTTGAACTGAGTGATATTTACATTTTTGCTTGCAGAGAATAAGTAAAAGCTCATTTTATGTCCAATGTTACCAAGTCACCTAATAATTGTGGAATGCTTCAAAATGGTATTTATTATTGTCTTGTAGGCATACAATTCATATTGTTCATATTATTTGATTATATAAAACTGAAATTGGTTCAGTACATTACGAGTAATCTCTACACATTTGTCCATAAATAAAGGTTCAAAAAACTTTTTATACCCTTTTTTGAAAAACAAAATCTACTTTTCTTAAAATGATGTTTTAAAAATGTTTAATGTTTAACAAACTTCTGATGAGCAGTTTAAATAATAAAAATAATAAAGAAACCACTGTAGAAAAACTCTGCAATGGTGATATATGGCATGCTGACAGGCATTACAGCATGCTACAGTGCACAAGCAAACAACCAGCGAGCCAAAATGTGATTTCCCCAAGTGAAGACTGCAGCAGTAACATGTGTAATCTCACTGATATCTCAGGTATACCATAATAAAACAGATCATTTCCCCAGGCCATGCCACTGTTTTGTAGGAGTTTGTGTGTGAGGCCTAAATGTAAGTATGTGTTTGCATGTGCAAAGCCCTGCAATGCTCAGTAGACTGTTAAATAATACTCCTCTGTTAAGGACACTTAACTGCTTATTTAAATGGTTTCTGAGAAAGTTCCATAGGAGAAAATGCTTAACACTGTTGGGTTTTATTTATTGCAATTATTATTCAAAGGTGCGTCTGGTCAGATGATCAGCTGATTGTGCCGAAATGGTGGCAGCAATGTGGCAAATAGTGCCAGGGTGCAGGGCATGTAAAATGAGCCCGTCTGGCCTCTGAACTGCGAGTGTGTATGTTATCTTTGCCACACACTCCTGTTTTGCCTCTTCATAGTTTTCAAGGTCCCCTGAATAGAAAATAGAGCACCAATCCATTGTCGGGACACTTCTTGCAGTATTTTTGGCCCTAAATGCACCCAGAAGCACAACTGTTATCTGCGTTGCACATTTCAGCGTCACGCCACGATTAAATTTGTATTTTCGTGTAGCCATTCTTTAGCTTATAGATTGTCCACAACAGTACTGGTGACCTGTCTACTGAAGCAGACTGCCTGCCGATTTTGGCACACACATCAGCCTTTGTCGTCTGCAGGATACAACTTCAATTTGTCAAACATCCAATAGTGGGTTCTAGATTTAATCCGTTGAATACAAGTCGGCTCTTGCCATTGCCTTGTCATTCTGTGATATGACAGCTGGAGAAATGAGCTCATGCTGAGGTATATGGGCTGTGTCACTCATCAGCGCTCCTCACTGTCCTCAGCAATAACTTGTAGGGCCAGGATAAATTTCTCAGGGCAAATGCGTCACATAAGGATAAGCCTGACTAGCAGTTTAAACTGCATTTCACCGCTGGGGTCCCATCTTTTCCAACCCGGTGAGTTCCATAAATCAACCCACATTCACCATGCTTCTGTTTCTGTGATGGATGGACGCCATGTCTTCTGGATGACGCAGAACCGTATGCAGTATTTCTTTGTTTTTTTATTTGTTATATAGATTCAGAAAAAGAAAATCAGTCGGATAAATAACGATTTGACATTTGATATCACTTGTTGTTAGACATGAATGGGTTTACATTTAAAGGGCTAAACACAATGTGGAATAAGAGCCAAGCCTGTAAGTGCAGCAACGCTTCCTCAGGCATTCAACCAAAAATAATGGCAAGTGTCATAGGGCACAGGTTAGATGAGAAAAAGTACAACATTGTACTTCACAGACTTAAAGGTCAGTGGAGGTCATTCAGAAAACATCCCATAAGGATGACAAAGAAGAAAAAACGATTTATTTTTTTTATTTCGTGGTCACCCCTTCAGTAGCCTATTTCCAGGAAATAGAGGTGATCATTGATCAGGTGAATAAGAGTCCAATCATCACTTGTTTAAAGTGAAAGGTAATTACTCCTCCAATATCACGCTTGAAGCACTTGCTGCTGCGGGACAAGGCCCTTTGGGGTGCAGATGAAGTCAAATGTGGTAATGAATTCCCAAGTGCTTCTGCTCTATGGAACAGACATGTGGCTCAGAGATCTTCGAGAGCAGACAGATGGTGCACAGGCCGTCCAAGGCTCTCTCAGTCCATTGCCCATTAATATCAGTTGTCTTAGAGTGTGAATGTGGAAGCTCTTGAAGTCCAGCCCACTGGCAGAGCATTGTAAGCCATGCAGTTGTCCAGAGAGAAACCTAGCAGAAGGCGCCACTGCAAAGATCACTGGCACTATTGTAAATGAAGGGTTGTCTTCATGACTTCAATGCTAAGCACGCTTTTAGGCATATGCCAAAATAAATCATAAAGGTGTGGTTGAACGACTGAGAAGACTTGTCATATTTAACAGCATGAGTGCAATATTTGAATAATATCTTTTTATAACAGGATTCCTCTGGAGCTACTGCCTAGTGTGATTACCATGTTTAGAAAATGGACTTTGCACCTGTTTTGGAAAATTCTGATGTAGAAAGATTGCAGAACTATACAAATTATATACAGTTTATATATTAAACCAAGTTTCTATAGTAATGTCCAATCACATTCATATTTTCCTATGCATATTTCCTGAATTACAGCTAACAGACAATAACACAGCAACCAGTTTGGATTTTGCTTATAGAAAACATGAACGGTAGACTTCATGTCAGAATGAAAGCAGTGAATTATTCATCTTCTTAATCTTGATTTTCCAATGTTTATGCAGATCACAGAAAGGGAAGAGAGAGCAGAAGTAAAACATTAATGATATTTAAATATTTAAAGATATTAAGCATCAGATTTAAAACACCTCCCCATGCTTAGTACAGAGGATGGATTATAGCTGTAACCAAACTGCATACAACTGCCAGTTACTGGCAAACACCTGGTCCACACATTCTGCTGATATTATTGCCCATTATAAAATTATGACAAACAATCTTACTGATATCATAAATATCAAAATAAAACAAAACCACTAAGAATTAAGTAGGGAGTAATAGCTACAGTATAAGCCTTATATTCTACATTCTGACATGCTTTTTAGTCTGAACCATATGTAACAATACTGGGTCCATCAGGGTACATTTCCGAGAAATGATGCGCAGACACGAGCACGCACATGCACGCACTCACACGCACGCACGCACACACACACTTGTACACAGCCATCGAGCCAAATTAATTGAGCCAAATTAAGACAACATAATAAAGTGTAGGATAAAAATACAGTAATACCCAATGTTTCACTTATGGGAAAGGATTGATGTATGATATATTGTATGATATGATATGATATGATATGATATATGATTTTATCTATTTTTAAAATCACCCCAGTGTAGTTTACGGTGTATTGTTATGTTGAATATAATAAGTTTTATATATTTTATATATTTTATAATAGGACCATAAAATTAATCAAGACTTTCTTTACAAAATGAATTAAATGAAAACAAAGCCACTAAATAGTCACATGGAAACGTTAAGTACACCCTTATATTTATCAGACATTTAGGGTCTGGTGTGCTCTTTGCTACTGGTGAAGTGATGTGATGTCATCATGTAGGAACTGTATTACACGGTGGGTTTTGATGCATCTGTACCAAATCATTTTTGTTGTATTCATCCCAGACACTCATTTTGATGATTTACAACACCTCTCCTTAGAGTCTACTCAGAGATACGGGCAAGCTTGTGTGTCCAAGATAAAATAAGTCTTTTCCCATTATATCACTTACCTAAAGTACAGCAGTTCTAACCCTGTTAGGCTACTTTGGTTTCCATTAAAATTGGCCGCCTCTAAATGTGTTCACAAACAGCATTACTGCTGTAGAGAACTTTTCCTGGTGCCAGTTCGAAGACTCATAGAGCACAACTGCATTTTACCAGCACATCAACACAACATACCTATTACATAATTTTGTAATCACTGATATTCAGGCTACAGGAAACCTAGCGGAGCTATTTTGGAGTAAAACAAAATATTCTGTATCCACTAGAACCCAGTCATCCCATCAGGAATTTAAGAAGTCTTAGTGAATATTTGCAACTGGATAATTCAATTGGAAAGTAGTTTAGGCTAATACTATCACATGGCCTAACATTATCCCACCCCTTTCCTTCACGGCTGCCCACGGTTGTATTTCTAGAACTTTGTTCTTATTCTTTTCATTAGAGAAAACAAGACCTTTGTGAAGATAGAGAGCCACAGCGAGTCTTTTTATATTCTCTGACTAAGCATGAACTGTATGTTCATATGCAACCAAGATAGAGAGAATATGAATACAGGCAAGAAAACAACAAACAGGGCAAAGCAGTCCATCAAATGGTAACGCAGGACTTGATAGATATTAATCCCTTAAGGAGAAAATGGTTTAGTCTGGATTAACTTCCAGGGCAGACTGAATGGCCTAGCAACTTCTCCCAATATTTGCATAGAGCCCAGGTCCAAATTCACCCAAAGTGATTTGTTTTCCCAGTAGTGTTTAGACTGTCAGCGCTCCTCAAATATGCCCTTTTAAACTGAAATAAGGCAGTCACTCAACACTGTCAACAATCGCAGCACACCGTTCTCTCCCTGGCTTTTGGAAGCTTGCATTGATTCAAACATATCAAACAGAAGCTCACATAGCAACAATGCACTTCTCAATGCTTTTGTTGGCTCCTTAATGTAAAAAAAGTGTTCTCCCTTCTCTCGTTTTATATGCAGAAGTGGGAACTCCTGTTCTGACCACTTCAAGAGGTATTATAATGCATTTTGCACTCAGTGACTGAAGGCGAATATGATTGCGCCGTCTGTGTGGCCTGTTGACAGAGCAGATGAGATGGTGATTCATTCCGTGGAACTATTAGATTATCTCATGTGGCATTCATTTGGCTGTCTGCAGAAACTAGATGAACTTGACAAGTGAGAGATTTGTCACAACCTCCTTATTTCCTGCGATGACTCCAACACCAGTGATCCTAATTAGCATAATTAGTATTAATTTCTTTTCCAAAGGATGGGTTCTCATTAACTCTACATGCATTAAGAGGCCCAGGCAGACTTTTTTGGTGTGACATTTTGCTCCGCATTTAAACCACTAATAATTTATCCTGCGTGCCCAAACCTCATAATTTCTGTCCACAGGCTGATATTTGGAACTGCCACCTTTGGGCTCCTCTAAAGACATGTTTTGACCTAATACAGATGAGGAAATTGTCTGGCTGATGATAATGTCTATAATCAAATTCCCATGCAAACAAGTAGCTCGGTAAACATGATATGGGCACAAATATGGCTTTAACTGTGCAGTCTACACCAATTATAGCACACATGCACAACAACATTAGACTGACTAGATTTGTTCTGACCATTAACATTCAGGCTAAATGTGGTGATAGCAGGTTGGTTTTCATTACCAAAAACCTACTCAAATGGGCACTTTCTAATGGCTCTGAAGTATTCAGTAGACATATGTTCTGAACATTCAAGAAACACATTTTATGAAATGTTTAGAGCCAAATATAAGAGGAATCCAGCCAGGAACCCAAAGAAATTAAAACACAAAAGAAAAACACATGCTGTGTCATGACCAAAAAAACCCCAATTCATAGCTTGACATATTTTGTCACAAAATACTACATATCATTAACATAAAAGCAAAGCATAGAGCTATGTGGCAAGGAGAGTGCACCTTGAGCAACTGTCACTTTGTTCTATCTAGCTCCAAGAGTGATAGAATTTGAATTAAGACAGAAGAAGCAATTAAACAGAGTCGTTATGCTTTGGGTCCAAGGGCCTATTACACTCAAGGGAGCTGTTTTTCAGTCAATTATCAGTTGTTTTGCGAGGTGAACATGCATATCTCTACTGAAATGACTGGTCTTTCAGCCATCTGGCATCACCATCTCCTTCGGCAAAATGTGCCGAGAGACTATCCAAGTGGAAAACTTACATGAAAAGTGTGCTGGTTTGAATAAGACGAAATATGTAGCTAAATGCTTATTACTTGAGGGAACACAACAGGATTATTTTTATGTCCTGCAAACAGCAGCAAACCACTGCTGCTATTGTGTGTCCAGGCCTGTGTTGTGTTCATGTTTTCCTGAGATTAGCACTTTTTTTCTGTACAAAATAGCATATTCATCATTAGTGCTAGAAGAATTTTTACCGCAAACTAATTCCACTTAAGAACTTAAGAAATAGGAGGATAAAGGATGGAAATATATTAAACTATTATATAAATATATTATTTATGAAATTCTATCTATCAAAGGCAATCAAATTTCGAAAATATCATGGACCATGCTTATGGAGTTAACCCGAAGGTGATTAGAAAAAAACGTGAGAACAGATAAAAGGTATTAAAGTTCTTAGCATGCTTGAATGGTGTTTTTATGATGGAGAACCGTTATGAGGGTTCACTGGTGGAAGCAAGTGCAAGCTACGGCAGTTTGACATGGTTTAATGGAACAAGAACAAACATTCAACCATAGGAACTACAGGCCAATGCTAAAGTAGATAAAGAAGGATAGCAAGATCATTGCAAAACAGAGATTTGACAAAAACTGAGAACACAGTAGGGCTTAAATATACACTGAAACATAGGGCACCTCAAAAATATATTTTCTGCTTGTGTATAGTAACAAAAACCATTATCATTGTGGAAGTCATAGAACCTTTTCTTTGCTATTGCATTGAATCCTTTTGCTATAAGTTCAGGCCATGTCTAAGGCCAGCTTCCTCCTCACATGCTTTAACTCATCATTTTAAAATATGCAATACCACTCTTTTGTGAAAGTCATCTAAACCTTACAGGTTTACAGCCATATTTAAATTAAAGCTGAGCTGATACAGTGTCTAGGCTATTGAATAATATGCATTATTGATGTGATATTAAGACAACCTGTCTTTCCTAACTGCAGGAGCCCTGTGTGGTGAACACCAGGGATTTAGGCTGAGTCTAGCTCCCAGACACTGGTAATGGGTTTGAATCTTCAATCCAGCTAATTCTGTGCACCATTAATTACTAGCCCCATCATGGCCGGAGGAGAGGAAGTGATTTTGCAGTTCAAGGACATGCTTCCATTGGAAAGAGAGCTGCTTTCATAGTGCATGCAGGTCATTCAGATCTTGATATGATCCATAATCCACAACTAAAGTCCTGCGAGGACACTACCTCAGTCCTGACAATGAAGATGGGCAGCTCTGAGCAGGTTGGCCACATAAACAAAGAGGCAGAACATCAGCAAGAACAGATGTACTGTTCAACTGATTGAATGTGAGGCAGTTTGGCCGAGTTTCATGTCTTTTATCACATTCTGCTTTGTGGCTTCTTCACTAGTGCCTGCATCAGAAAGTTTCATCTTAAGGCCCAGAAAGTCACAGGGGAGCCAAAGTGGAATTTCTGCGACCTCAAACAATAAAGCTGGCAGGAAGCGCGAGGAACACGTACCTCCAGCCAGTGTGAGTCATTATCATCATGCTGCAATTTTCAGCACAATCATTTCTCAGGGTAATATAAACACTCCATTTGGCAACACACAATACTAGTGATCCATGATGTTTCCCTGGGACATGCCTCGCTTTATTCCTCTGAATTATTCCTCTCCCGGACTAATCAGCAAGCTAATGGAATACTTTTAATAAGACCAAGACATGCAGATCCTGCCATTATGTCCCAGTTCCCCTGGTCCTAGTACAAAATTCCCCAAGGAAAACAGTAGACAGTGGAGTAATCAGCAGAGGTGGGGTGAGGGGAAGTTTGCGTCCTTTGCATCAACCCCAGGCAAATATAAAGCAATGCGAACGCAGACGTACACTTGTTTCTTTCATTTAAGTGTAGTCTCAGCAGGATCACTGGCTGCCCCACAGTCACTGGTGAATTGAATTATTTCGCCTAATAGCCATTGATACCATGGAAAGCAGTGTGTTCTGAGCAGCATGGGGCTCAGTGTTAATTACAGGGAGTGAATAAATAAAGAAAAACAAAGATCCCTGCATGATCACCATGCCCATCAAAGCTGATAAAGAATGTGTACTCAGGCATGATATCTGTGTATGTGTGTGTGTGTTTGCTTAAAGCATTTGTGGGTTTCTGTCAGGGTTAAACATTCATCAAATGGCGAATACAATAATCAATATGTCGCATTTTATGCAAGCTTATTATTCTGAGAAGGTGGCAACAAATAGAGGCTGGAGCCCCCATGGCCATATTGGTACAAGTCACTGGAACGACACTGACTTGATAATAAGTCGTACACTGCATTGTATTTTGACAGCCCACAAAGAGCTCAAAGCCTTAAAGCTCAACAAAAGCAATCCACACATAATAAACACGGACCTTCTGAAGCACAAGCTAACTCGCACACAAGGGCATGATTAATCCTCCCCTGCCCATCCCATCTGTCCATCTGATTTATGTAGTCACTTCAGCCTCAATCTGATCTAATTAACTACAACCTCATCGTTCACCTCCCACCAAAGACATCATCTCAGGAAGCCAGCTTTACAAATGCCGTGTCATTAAAGCCAGCAATGCCGTTAAACACATCCAACTTGAGTACAACAAGAGGAAGGAAAGCTAATTGCAGTAGCATCTGTCATATATATGCACAAAAGGCTTTTGACTGCCACCCAGTGTATGAAGGTAAGTAATAAGAAGAGTCACTATTACAGTCTGTTCTACTGTATAATAATGTTAATACAGTTATACTATGTGTGTGTGTGTGTGTGTGTGTGTGTGTGTGTGTGTGTGTGTGTGTGTCCACAAAAATCTAAAGCACACTTTTCACCCAAAAAATAGCATCAAGGCAATTAAACTTCATAGATATTAATCTGATCAGTCAATTAGCAGAGGGGGTTATTAACTAATTTCAGCTGCACTAGAGGGGTAATAATGATACAACCCCCAAAACAGGAATGGTTTTACAAGTGGAGGCCACTCACACATTTTTACCTTCTTTTTCTGACATATTTTTACACTAGTTTTGCATTTGTCACTACTTGTAGCGTCAAGCGAATACCTGGACCCCACAGAGGTTGCACAGGTAGTCCAACTCCTCCAGGATGGCACATTAATACATGCCATTCCCAGAATGTTTGCTGTGTCTCTCAGCACAGCCTCAAGAGCATGGAGAAGGTTCCAGGAGACAGACAGTTACTAAATGAGAGCTGGGCAGATCCTTAACCCATCAGCAGGACTGGTATCTGCTCCTTTGTGCAAAGAGGAACAGGATGAGCACTGCCAGAGTCCTACAAATTGACCTCCAGAAGTTCACTGGTGTAAATATCTCTGACCAAACAATCAGAAACAGACTTCATGAGAGTGGCCTGAGGGCCCGACGTCCTCTAGTGGGCCCTGTGCTCACTGCCTGGGACTGTGAGTCCAATTGGCATTTGCCAAAGAATACCAGAATTGGCAGGTCCACTAGTGGTGCCCTGTGCGTTACACAGATGAGAGCAGGTTAACCCTGAGCACATATGACAGAAGTGAAAGGGTCTTGAGAAGTCGTGGAGAATGTTATGCTGCCTCTAACATTATTCAGCATGACCAGTTTGGTGGTGGGTCAGTGAGGAGGCATATCCATGGGGATACAAACAGATCTCTACAGGACAGGCAACGGCACCCTGACTGCCATTAGGTATTGGGAAGAATTCCTTGGACCCATAGTCAAATAGTTCCTGGAGAATGAAGGAGCCGATAATATGGCCCCCATGCTCGTCTGACCTACATCCAATAGAATACTGCCTGGCTTATCCAAGCCGCTAGGTTGCAATTCAGACAGTCCAAGATCTCAGTGATGCCCTGGTCCAGATCTGGGAGGACACAATCCATCTCATTAGGAGTTTGCCATGACATTGTCATACAAGCACGCATACAAACATGTGAGGGCTGTACAAACTACTGGGAACCATTTTGAGTTGCTTTAGTTGATAATGAATTATCACTTTTTCACTTTAGGGTGTCTTTGAATTGAGCCCTTTGTAAGTTGATCATTTTATTTATTACACATAACTAAATAACTTCATATATGGACATATATGGTTTGATTTCTTTGCATGTGTGGATTGGATGGTTTGTTACAGAAATCTGGTGAGAATATTTAGAAAATTTAGCATGTCTTCAATACTCTTAACCCGTTGTATATATCAAAAAAGCTTTTTTGTCATGATGATCTCTTGGTTGTGACCCTTAATATTTGGTTAAAATTATTTATTAAATGGTCCATTCAAATAATGTATGCAATAACAGATACAATTAGCATACCTCATAACAGATCATCAGCAACAGAAACTCAATTCTACAAACACAATCCAGTCAATCCAGTAGACCAGCAACAGTCTCTGAATGTTCAGAGGTCAAATTTAATACTTATGGCAACTCACAAGGACACAATGTTCTTCCAGTGTTTCAGACAGAGTTAAAGGTTGCTCTCGGTGCAAGCAATTATTTCATATGTTCTATCAGAATTCTTTGAAAATGCCATTGTGTTGAAAGCAACACTTACAGCCCCAATAGCTTTAACTGTGTGCACATTACAGACTCAGTGTGATGACTTGCAAGATGACTAAAAGGGTTTCATATTGTGGGTACAAGGGTGGGTATGAATATATTTTTTATGAACAGTGTGACACACCACATTCATTCATGCAGCAATGTCAAAGTAATACATCAATTTACATCAAGGAAAATCAATGTTAAAATAACCATGTTAATGTGTATGCATCTTATTACTGTCAGTCTGCAAAAAATGTAGATGTTCCCCTATATAATAGCTGGCAAATTGATTTGCAGTGAATGGTCACTTGTGTGCTGCCAGCTACACAATAATTATGCCAAACTAGCATAATAAAATTCTCATATTCCGCCTTTTTACTGTGGTCAAACACAGTTCAGTACCTTAAAGTTGCTATCTTTCTTTGTCACTCTTGGATTGGATAAGCTTTTGCTGTGCACTTTAAAGTGGCCAGAGTTCTAGGATGAGAATAAGGCTTTTATGCATATTCCTCTCTGGGCTTTTCCACTAAAATGACAGCCTCTATCAACATTAATTCAGCTCAGACTCATCCCTTAGTGTGCTTCTTCAAGGACACACTTTCTCCCCTCTTCTCACAGGGGAGCATTAGTGCCTAAAGAAGCAATCGATATTCCACAGAAAAGAGGCAGTACAATGCATTAATTTCTCAATAATGTCGATGCATCGAGTCTGTTTTTGGCAGACCATTTGCATCAATGTGTGAAGATGAGAAAAAAAGCAAAGACTTGTATTGGTCGTGAATAGATTTCCAAATGAGAAGCCATATTTCACTTTGACTTGTAGATGTTTTTACCTCCACAACAAAAATTGACCTGATTGGCAGTTCTGCCTTCTTGGTACATCTGTCTAAATGTCAGTAAACTAAGCCAGATGTAAAATGTCTTGTGTTAGATTTCTATCATGGCCTACTTAACTATACCAAGGTTCATGAATGTCTTTTCAGACTAAGAGTTTGAATTAAAAAAGTTAAAATACTACGAATGGTATTAGAGGCACAGGCTTGATTTTTGCCACCAACTTAAAGTTGGCCACCTCATCAACAATGTAATCAGGTGTGCTAAATAAAGCCCACACTCTCTGTCTGTGAGTGTGTGTGTGTGTGTGTGTGTGTGTGTGTGTGTGTGTGTGTGTGTGTGTGTGTGTGTGTGTGTGTG
>JBBIGC010000145.1:9204565-9227811 GCA_037576955.1 Lepidarchus adonis
TGTGTGTGTGTGTGTGTGTGTGTGTGTGTGTGTGTGTGTGTGTGTGTGTGTGTGTGTGTGTGTGTGTGTGTGAGACGAAACAGAGAAGCAGGTCTCTTGAAATATATATTAGATTAGACAGTTTCTCAAGCCTCGATGGCAATTAGCCGCAGTATTTAGAGCTGTTCCATCAAAGCTTTGCAATATTTATCACCTTTATTGCAAGCATTTCGAACGGCAAACAGTGCTCCAATTGCGGCTGGTCTTGAGGCGTTTGTGGCATTGTTCTTAGCATTTATTTAATTCATAATGCAGATGGCACATGAAGTGAAGTTAAGAAGAGCGAGATGATACGGTGGGCACTCCATCAAGTTCTCTCTCTATACAGATCTGGGACAAACCCTTTGGTGCTTTGTGCTCCCCTCTGTCATTGACGGCTGAGGTACAGCATGGGAAACAGTCTGGTGCAGCAGCATATGGCCAGACAGCCCTTTTATTCAAGACTCCAGTCTGCACATATATATATATATATTCCTAATTTATATCATATATTTGAACTAGAAGCCTTTTGCATGGAAGAATGGGAGAAAATCCCAAGTACAAGAACTGAAAGACTTTTAGCTCTGAAAAGTGTTTGGAAGCTGTGATATCTGCCAGAGGAGGTGTTACTAAGTACTGATTATGTAGGGTTCCCAAACTTTGGCACATTGTCATATTTCTTTTGTTCAATTTATGGCATAAAAAGTAACTATGCATTATTATTGTGTATTTTTCCATGTCCTAGAGAGACTGTGTTCACATCTTTTCAATTACAAAATCACCAAAATCTGTTATTTGTCAAGGGGTGCCCAAACTTTTGCATAAAACTGTAGTTTGTAAAAGAGGACTTTCGCTATGAATTATTTAGGATAAACAAGTAATCTACTAATTATTTTGATGGTTAATCAAGTAATTGTTTTAGTATTTTTCACAATTTGCAGAGTTGAAGGATTATTGATCACTGATATTGATAAAGTCTTTTATCGTACACTGCTCATTCAAAAAAAAAAATGCTTTGATTATGGCACTGTGGCTACATTTCAATATGATTTTGCAATTTATTTGCAACCAGAGTTGCATACATTTCAAGATCTTGTAGAGAAGATGGGAGAGGCGGACAGCTGTGCAAAGTCTCCAGGATATGCCAAAGATTCTTAAGGTCTGGAATCTGTGGTGGCTAATCCATGTCTGAAAATGAAAATGCTTCCTGACCCACTATTTTTTCCTTTCACAATTTGAGCTTGATGAATCCTGGCATTGTCATCTTTGAAAATACCCATGCCATATTACATATTAACATTTCTTACCCATTTTCACAGTTTCAGCAATCTCGTTTTTGTTGCTTGATTTATGCCAATAATTTGACTCTTCTGAGACAGATTAACACATTTTCCTCAATAACAGGAGATGTCTTCCAACATGTTTCAACACCTAATAGTCACAAATATGTCAAAATAAAAGTTTTAAAGTTTTAAAATGTATTTATACTATTAACTAATAGTATTAAGTTAATAAACAGAACAATCACTAGATTTTACTGCACCATCACACTATGTATGTGTACATCTGCAATTGAACTACCACTAGCTTGCCACTATAGAAATTATGATTACTGCAAACATATGAATAACCACAGGCTTCGTATAAAGAAAATGAAAATATTTATGTATTAAACACTGTCATGTAATGAAACACTCACGAATCAGCAATGTCATCACAAATTATTTTTGGTGGTACTATTGTCTTAGGATCCATAGAACTCCACAACAATCACGTCCTAGTAATATGTTAACAGCATAAACTATGCCAAAAATGAAACTGTATGATACATTTTGATGCCCTTTTTCTGATTCTTTAACCTGTAAACAAAAATATATAAAAATATATATTTTATTTGGAAAAATGTATACCATTACACATTTTTGGGGGAATTTTATTTATTGTGACTAGCAGCAGCCTAGTCAAAAATATATGATGACCCATAACATCTTGAGTATATTCAGCAATTCAAGTTTGTATGGCATTTAATGTACTTCATGTAACCTTTAAAAAAGGGTGAAATGTCAAGTGACTGTTGCCTCAGGCGCCATTGGCTAATGAGCACTATTAGTGCAGCTGAAGTTAAGCTGCAGGGGCTATTGGTCAGTTAGCTCCCCTGTAGCTATTGCATACATTGCATGTAAACATGTTACTTACACATCCATCTAGGGGGCAATTTCACAAAGCAGCATTTCTCAGTTAGTCAAGGTGCAGCCATGGCCTAATGGTTCCAGAAGTAGGTTTGTGGCCAAAGGATTGTGAGTTTTATTTCCGGAACAAGCCAGCAGGATTAAATGTCCTTGAGCAAGGTACCAAACCCTCACTGCTCCTGGAAAGCTGGTTCATGTATCACACTGGGGTTAACATGAGGAAAACTAGAAGTTAATAATCACCCAAACCCTTTCTATAAATACATCCCAAAAACTCCTCAGAGCTAGACATCATTGCAGTATAGCAGTGCAAACACTGTGAACAAAACTTCAGCATTGCTGAATCTGACAGCCATTTGCAACAACAGCCTTCCAGCACTTACCTGAAAATAGAGACAATTTGAACAAAAAACAAGTCTTGGCTGATTGACTATATCTCTGGTAAATAAAAAAGTTGGTGAATTAGGTTTACTAGTAATTTTATATTGAGGCAAACACTTATCTGTGATGCATTTTCATTACTGCAAGTAATAATGAGTTCTTCATTGATAAGTCACTAAGATTTTATAAAGAAAAGATTTGTCTACAACTAAAAAGTCACCTTTCTTGGATTTAACCTTGTTCTGTAACATAATATACAACTGTGCAAATAAATATTGCATTCTTACACTTTATTGCAGTATTCTATATATTCTTTCCTGATATTTCTCTTATATGCTATTTTGAGAATGTGTATAATGCTGCAGTGTGTCCCCAACTGGTTTTTCCCCTGCTACAGTGCTTGTTTTTGTCACATCATTCATTTTGACGGATAACCTCTTGAGTCTGGGTATTAAGCATGATGGCAGAGATGCCGCCGCCATAAATTTCCTTGTGTCAGAAATTCGTACTTGTTACGTGTTTATTAAAAACACTCCAAACATAAAATGTCAGACTCACAACATTGCTAAGGTGACCACAGCATCACACTCCACAAAAAAGAAGAAAAAATCAACCATCAGAGGGAAAGGGGGAGAAAACTTAAAAACAGAGATAATGAAACCCACAAATGTAGCATAAAAACTAAATGGCAACGAGCTTGGTGCATTAAACCCAAGGTGACTCTATCTGGCATTAAAAGACAGCCTGTTGGTCACACTTTGGTGTGCTAGTGGCATACACCCCACTGAGATAAAAACGAAAAAGACCCATACATCTAATGCCAATTAAATCCAAGGATACCATGCCCTTCATCTGTATCTGAGTCGATTACACAACCGTGAGTTCATAAAACTGGTGACAATTGCTTGATTGCTTCAGAAAACGGCAGCTACATGCAGATTCTTACATCCTGTTGCTCTGTTGAAAGTGATAGGACATGTGTTGAAATAGAAACAAACTGACCAGCCATAACATTAAAACCACCTGCCTAATATTTTGTAGGTTTTCCTTCCTTGTGCCAAAACATCTCACATTATGGTGAACTGTGAGTTTGGAGCCCTTTTTATCAGAGTCAGCAGTAACGTTTTGAGCTGCGGTAGATTTGTCTAAATGGACCAGACTGGCATGACTTCACTCTCCACATGCATTAGCAAGCCTTAGGTGCTGAATGCTTTGTCACTGATTCACCAGATGTCCCTCTTTGGATCACTTCTGGTAGGTACTAACTACTGCAGACCTGAAACACTCCATTAAGACCTGCAGCTCTGGAGATGCTTAGAATCCTCAAGTCATTGCAATTTGGTGCTGTCACATCCATACACTTGCTCATTCTACCTGCTTCTAGCACATCAGGTTCAAGAACTGACTATTAAACAAAATAATATGTGGAACTTCCATTATGGCTGATCAATGTATATACTGTGTACTGTATGAGGGAACTCATGACCCATTGCACCCAAAATGTCAGTACAATCTAGACAAGAGGATGAAGAGTTTATTAACAGTAATAAGATGAGAAATGCTCTCTGAAACATATTACACAAACAAACCATCCAATGACATTTGTTTTGCAGAATTATATTATACGTTGTAGAATTTTCAGCTGCTGCTTACCTGTGATTGTGATCATTAATAAATAATGTCATAAAATAAAAACATTTAAAACCCTTTGGACACTATTCTGTGGAAGAAAAGCATTAACCCGTTCCCCTACAGCAAACAGAAATGCTACCCACCCAGTTTTAATAGGGGGTTATGGGGTCACGTTCCGTGCCCGATATGTTAATGTCAATTAGCTTTGAGATAAAAGTGACTCATCCCTCTGCTGCACACATCGAATGAACACTACCAGTGAGTGAGACTGAGGTATCAAAAGAATGAGCACAGGGACAGCATTTACCATCTGTTTCTTTTAAATGCCATGTCATACAACACAATAATTACTTATAAAGGGTTAAATGATTTTTAGAATTAGCTTATTAATGTATCAGGTATCAGTGTTATAAATTCCTGAAAAAGCATTAATAAGAAGTTACTGTAAAACACATACATTCAAGTCTGCTATACTGCCTTGTCACAGATTTACAAGCTTTACATGCTTTTAGGAGTTTTGTTATCCACGCAGTGGCATTTGCTACATGCACAGTTTTTGTTGCAGCATTTGTCTGTTTTATACGGTAGTAGAATGCAGTTGAATGCCTACAAAATTATTTACGGTAATATTGGGCTTCCACAAGAGACACTGGCATTTACTATACAGAATATGTGCATTGTCTATGCTGCCACATGATGCATGAAGCTAGCATGTTGCCGGCTGTTAATAAAGCCTCCGCAGCATCATTACATACATAAGTCAATAATGAGAGCAACAGTAGCAGTAGCAGCAGTAGAATTAGCAGCAGCAAGAGCAGCATACCTATAGAATTAGCATGACTGACCGTTCTGTGGTCCGATACAACTGCGTTCCAGGCTACAGCGCTAACACAGACCCAAGTTCAGGAAGTTATAGATGGAGAAATGCATACACGGACATGGACACGTTGCATGTTGTGACGAGGGCGAGAGGCGAGGCTGGTGGATAAATGAGGGAAATAACATGGAAGGAAATATGTTCTGCAGCTTTTTAATGGCGAGAGATTGGCAAGCTAATGGGGGACGAGCTAACAAGGTTTGACTGTATAAGTAAAAATTCATGGTCATAGGAGGGAATAAAATAGACACATAAAGACACAAGGTAAAAGTAACTTATAATGTGGCTTAATAGTGTACATACACTCACTTAAGTACACCTGGCTAATATCAGGCTGGACCCACCTTTGCCATCAGCTCTGCCTTAATTCTTCGTGGCATAAGTTCACTAAGATGTTGGAAATATTTCTCTATATTGTACATATTGTCATGATAGCATCACGCAGCTGCTGCACATTTGTTGGCTATACATCCATGATGTGAATCTCCTATTCCACCACATCTCAAAGGTGATGTGGAGGCCATTGGAGTACAATGAACTCATTGTCATGTTCAAGAAACCAGTTTGAGATGATGTGAGCTTTCTGACATTGGTGCATTATCCTGCCTGAAGTAGCCATCAGAAGACAGGTACACTGTGGTTATAAAGTGATGGTCAGCAGCAGTGCTTGGGTAGGCTATGGCATTTAAACAATGCTCATTTGGTACTAAGGGCCCAAAGTGTGCCAAGAAAACATCCCTCACACCATATCACCCCCAGCAGCAGCCAGAACTGTTGACAAAAGGTTCAAGTTTACACTGGATTCTGAACATACCATCTGACCCATTTCTATCAGTATTACCATTTTGTGCAACAGGAGCATCTCTTTTGTGACTGGACCAGACAAGCTAGCCATTACTTACCACATTCATCAGTGAGTCTTGGATGCCCATGACCCTGTCACTGATTTACCAGTTGTGCTCTTTTGGCACACTTTTGTTAAGTACTAAATACTGCATACCTGGAAAACTCCACAAGACCTGCTGCTTTGAAGAAGCTCTGACTAGCCAGTACAATAAGGCCCTTGTCAAAATGACTCAGATCCTTAGGTCCTGTTTATACTGCTTCTAGCACATCAAGAACTGACTGCTCACTTGCTGCTTAAAATTTCTCACCCCCCTGACAAGTGACATTGTAATGACATAACGATATAATCAATGTTATTCACTTCACCTGTCAGCAGTGCTAAGTCTACATGTATGTATTTGACTACGGTGCACATGTGCAGTGTAAATGAGGCAGGGGACAAAGATCGGGTAGTGATAAACTTTAATTAGTGTTCATGATGCAGCAACCATGGAAACCCAAACAAGACAACAAGATGAGGCTTTTGAATTGTTGTTAGGCACAGCAGTGCTGATGCTAAGAGAGCACTGGAATGCAGGAGGATCATGGATTCCACTTGCTAATGGTTGCATTAATTCATTAAACTGGTCATGTGAAATAAAATCGCTCCTAGGCCTCAGATCAATATACACATGTTTACACACAGTATAAGAGAATACATGGACTACACATGGCAATAGTACAGCAAACATACAAGGTCCTTATACTGGGCAGATGTAGCAGAGCAGAAAAAGCATTTCACTGCCAGTGTGTGTGTGTGTAAAGACTGCATGGCTACCAATGCCTGTACCTGAAGTAAGAACTTATATTAACTTATTCTGAGTGAATCTTTCCTGTAAAGGCTATACCGTATTTCCCCAATAATAGGCAATTATAGGCTGCCCCATTCTATAAGCCACAAAAAATAAATAAGAGTGACTACTTGAACTACCTCTAAATGTTCTTTTTCTGTTAACAAGATAAATATGACATGGTAAGATTTATGTATGTATAGTGGATAGTACTTAGTAAAGCTAATTATATGATGCATTTAGACGACATCAATTTTTACCTTACTCACAGAGTTTGTATATTTTGGTGCATCGACTACCATGACAGCTAGGCTAACTGCTAGCCAATGTTAGTTCTGGCAGCTAGTTTGTTTTTCAGTTTCCAGTGGAGTGTTGTGAGTGGAGCAATGTATTATGGATTGCAAAATGTGTGGAGCGAAGAATAGGTAGGTAGTGCAGGCGGAAAACGGGTGGAAAGAGCGTTCAGAAGAAGCGTTCACATTCGAAGATGGGGAGTTATCCTGAGTGACGCTGCCACTCAGCCATGAAGCTGAGCTAGCGTCTGAGCACGGTCACAGGGTGAGCATGGGAAAGGTAACATAAGCAATGGAACTTTACATGTTTTGTGTTTTATACTGACCTGTCACTGATCTATCTTTTTTCAACTAGTTCACCTAATCATTTGGGGATGTCGTTATTATAGTTTTAGCGAATGTTTTTTTCTGTTTTTAAATAGGCCGTCTCATTTAAGCAAGCCGCACCCAATACCAGGTTTGCCAAATCAATATATAAGCCACAGCCTATCATTGGGGAAATACGGTAATCTTAAGCTGAAAAACAGCACAGACATGCATAAACTGATGACTTGCCCTTTCTTGTGAAGACTGGTCAGAGAAAACCAGTGAACATATTTTGTTTTCCATGGAAGAGGACTATTGAAAAATTAACATACAATATATTCTAGCTCAAAACACTAAAAAGCATCTGCCAACTGCCACATTTTTTCTGAAGCTGGCAGTGTGAGGGTTTGGAACACGAGTAGAATAGAGCTACCCTCCAGTCAAAAGACTGTGTATGGTTGTGAAAGAAAACGGCACAGGCTTGACTGGTACACTCCAGTGAGTTGGAAAAGGTCCTGAAAGTCTACGTTTCAGTGCTTGCGCTAGTCCAAGCAAGAGGCCTGTGAGGCAGAAAGGATTATGACCACCTCATATTCACATATGTCAAAAGCCAGAACAAAAACATAGACACAGGGACCAAATGTGCCAAAAAGGATTCTTTGGAGAGATGCCATAGAGCAATGTTCTTTACTGTGCAGTCCACAGATTACTAATGTATATCGTACTGACCTCCAAGAAGAATTTTCACCTCTGAAATACACTAGAGTACAATCTTATTGTAAAATTTTATAAAACAAGTTGTTGGAACTACTTCAGCTGTAGCCTAGCTATGTAGTTGAGAAGCAAAGAAATGTGTAGTCTGTAAATAATCACTTGTGGTTCCACTTTTTTTTAGATTTATGGGGTTTTTTTCGGTTTTTTTGTTCCTTTAAGAACTCTTAATTTACTGCTTGCACAATTCCCCTCTCTGTCTGCAATACAGTTAGTGCCTGTCCACTGCTTACTCTTCACCTTCAGTCGTCTACATTGTTAGTTTATATTACATTTAAATCTATTTTATACATATTTTATAGTTAGTGTATGCGTTTTGCATTTAGTAAGTAAAACACCATTAGCCTTTCTAATTGTTCAGTAACTTTTTAGTGAGCAATGTTAGAAAACCTACTGAGCACAGCACTACTGTTATTCTGACCACCTGGTTAATGATGGCTAGTTCTATATACTTGGCGCAATTGGCAAAAATGAGAATATTGAATACTGTTGTTCCAAAGAGCTTAAAATTGTACTTATCATTCTGTGTCTTCACCAACATTGTTCTATTAGTCACTATTTGAGAGGTCAATGATGAAGAAAGAGAAGTAACACTATTTCTGTGGAGTAGGGTAAAAGCCAAGGAATCGCTATTCCAATAAGATTTTTAATTGAACTACAGTAACAAGCCATTGTGCTGACTTCTCTGGACATTGTTGGAAATGCAGAAGCAGGAGTTGGAGACACAATAAAAACAGTTCCAAGTGACAGAAATTTGTCGTGTCTGTTCATAAGTGTCCATAGTAGCTAATGTGGCGAACTCTTTAAATATTTACTCACCCTCATCACCTCGATTTAATCACTACTGCTTGTTTTGAACATCAATAACTCAAACATCTGCCAACAAGCTCTGTCAAAAAAACATGACTAATACCCAATGCATTATGCAAATGACACTGGTGATACACTGGATAGACCAACTAACATCAATCTTATGGGGGGAATAAAAAAAATCATTACACATTATAACTATTAAAATAGTTTACACATTACATAGTAACAACTGACTTGAAAACTATATGTCAAATAGAGATTGGAACGAAAAAAATATACAAATAGGTGAGGAGATAACTGCAGATGATTGACAGCAGTTTACAGACTGTTTTGATTTCATTTCCCAGGAACATTTGGGCAATTAATGCATACTCTGCTGCATAATTGAGATATTTTGTTTTTAACTGATTTTGTTTTCTGAATAAGCTGTCAAAATATTCCATATTTTACTAAATTAATATAACAAGTGCATTAATAACTGTAGTATTAAGATTTGGCCATTATGTATATGGGTCTTTATATGTATATGGGCAGCAAGTTCTCATTATCATGAAATACTTTACAGTAAGCTATAAAACTCATCACTAAAATCAGTTGTGGTAGAAGCTTTGTGACCTTAAACATATTTTAGGAACATGTTTAAAGTCACAAAAACAGGCACCCAGATGTTTTATATACAGTACTTTAGGTTCCAGTGTCATTGATTGATGGCTCTGATGAATATGATTCAAATAGTAACATTTCAAATATTATATCTTGAAATCAAGGACATTCAGGCCTTCAGGCTGAACCCCAGCAAATATGAGACAGCTGCCAGTTGAGCAGATTATGTTTGTATTGCATTGGCCAGTATATGACCATATCTGTAGGTCTGCACAACATCTATATCAGATTGATCTATATGGATTTTAGGACCACCATTGAATGTAGATATTCAGTTATTATTTGTTTTGTATAAAAATATATTGTATTTGAAATATATTTGAAAGTCTAGTGGGAAGATCTTTGAATGTTAATGGACACGCAAGACATGCAGGAAACTGCCAAAAGTTGTCAAAATTAGTAGTAGCTCAGTCACCTGTTGCAGCATAATGTCCCTATTGCTGTCATTATGTACTGTCCAAGTTCATAACTTAATGCTTTGATAATATTGTCCTGGATATTCAGAAGGCATAAAAATAATATTTCTGGCTCGGGGTGTATTTTCAATGTGCAAGATATTTTCTGCATATTTGAGACACAACAATAGGTGTAAATAAGATGGAATACTTTGTATAGGATACGTCACCCAACTTTGTAAAATTAGTCTGTTGAAAGTTCAATGGCATTTTTTTTTTTACAAAGAACCTTTCATTTATAATAGTGTAAATGACCAAAATGTGACTATTTATACTTAACTTTTGCATAAGAAAAATAATCCAATCAAAACCATTTTCATCGAGTTACAACTACACATTCAAAGGTGGACGCAATGTTCCGTTCTCTAAGTGACCACTAATTGTGTCCAGTGCTTTGTTTCACACCTTCATGGACCTTAATGGATAAAGTGCTGCCTAAGGCGCTTTGTAGCGTACATCTCCTAAACACATTAATTAAAGGCAAAGGACAAACAAGGGACAAACCATAGAACATTCACAACAAAGAAATGGCTGCACTGAATTAGTCCTCCATATAAACCAGTAGCGACAGCAGAAGCCAAAATGGGGGGGCTAGCAAAGGGAGAAAAAGGAGACAGCGAGGGGTGGTCAAACCTCATCAAACTCTACCGTCATTACCTCTGCCTCTTGATGGTTCTAAAGAGCAGGGTAGAACAAGCATTTCCCTCTTCTGGAAAACAAGAGCAGAAGAAAGGAGTTGTGAAAAGGGCAGATACAGCACAAAGGCTATGGGGTTGTCCTTTATCTAAGCGCATACATAAATGTGGATTTATCTACAGTGGCCTTCTTTTGCCTCTTCAACTGCAGCAGAAATGCATGTGCTCCCACATGCTGAGTCAAAAGAAAGAAAAAAGGCAGAGATGCCTGTAATCTCCAGATGCCAAGCCACTTAGCTTCGGATCCTAAGAATAGCCTCTTCCCCACCCTGTAACCATTATCATTTTCACTTATAATGAACATTCGCACACAACCTCATCTACTCTACCTCGCTCTCCCTTTATCTCTCTCTCACTCTCTCTCTTTCTCACATATTCAATTTCTACTTTTTCAGGACTGTTTCATGCTAAAAACCCTACAAACAGCAAGACGAAGGATAACTCCATGCTGTTTGGGTATCTTTCACTGAGCACTCACAGTCCTGGGTGCGCATTAGCATTCATAACACCCTCACAGGTGCTGAAACAAAATTCATCATATCCCTCCCAGACTACGCTCTATGTTGCACATTTATGTAATCTCAGTTTTTTTTAGCGATGACAACTAAGTCATGGCATCTTCATCAGTGATGTGAAATCTGAAATCTGCATGGGAATACAGAGTCCTGAAAATGCTGGCTCTAATTTCTTGGTGGTGCCGTTTCTACACAGAGAGAGAGAACATCAATCAGACTTGCAGACTTGACTTTCCTAAGGGCATCATAACTGGTCTATTGCATTCATTGTCATAGTGACTCAATGAATTCCAACCATCTGCTCCATTCTGCTCCCATAACATTTTTTTGGCTATGACACACAGTACTGTTGCAGACTTTTATGACATGTCTGCTCAACTGTTTCAAACAGAGTCACTTTGAGGCATGTGGAGGTTTGCAGCAAACACATCAGAAAGACATAAATAATGTACAAGTATAGGCGATTGTGAGTAATGAAGAATTTTATGATTTTGTCTTGTCTTTCTACAGTTTGGTGATAATTGGCCTAATATTGTGAATAACTGACTAATTAAAAGGGAATTCCATTGATTTTTAATGAAGATTTGGCAGAATCATATCATTAAAATGAAAACAAAGTTCAAAATTCCTCACAGCAATGGCAACAGCAACATGCCTCTAAAAAGCATGAAGTCATTACAGATATATTGCCTGATGCCTGACACACTAAAAGTAATTCTGGGAGAAATATGTTCATGGTACTTGAAGGGTATTGACAAAAAATGTCCAGTACTAGAACTAGAATACCCCTGAAGTCACATTTCTAAAGTTGGAAGAGCCTCACCAACCCTAAGTTTAAAATCCATGCAGGTAATAATAATACATGATGACAACTTTTTGAATATTGTTGTCTTTTATCACATTTGTCTTATGTGTGGCTCATTAAAATCAGTCTTATCCACGGGACTGTCCCGTTTTTATTTGTGGACATGCTTCGAAGATATTTTTAATGTAATATGCAGTCAACTTGTATGTGCTATCATTCCCAGTTCTGACAGTTAGCACAGAAACAGCTGACGCACTCTTTGATCTCTATTTCAGGATAACCATGGTAAAACACTTAGCAAGATTTTTTAAGTGCATATTTCCACACACTTCGTTCCCATCAACACCTTTGTATAGAGAAAGAAGAGACAATACAGTTCCTCTACAAATAACCATTTCACATGAAACCACATTTTATATCACAATGATGGAATTATACACAATTGTTTTTTAAATCTTTTACATTTTAAATTGGTTTTAAATTTTCCTAATTTATTATGATCTTTTGCCCTAATCTGCATTACATGATCAAACCGAAAACTCAAGACTTTACAAATCAGAAAATACCTCTTTGTAAAGAAAATACGTAAAATCTTCTATTTCTTAGTCATTGCAGTTATTAAACAATAAAAAATAACGAAACCATTTACAACATATAATAAAAAGAGCACATTCTAAACATATTGTATGATTGTCTCTGCAATGGTTCAAAAGTGGTATGTGAAAACATCCAGTATGTCAATATCATGCCCCAAGTCGATCCTTTAAAACAGTTTGTTAATTGCCTTATTACTTTACAGTTTTTTTCTATTGTCTTCATATTTTTATATACAACTACAAAATGTATGTTATAGTCCATTATGTGTTCTGGTAGCATGTACTACAAATAAACCAGAATAAAAAAGAGAGAATAGAGACAAAACCACCTTTTGTTCTTACAGCGTATTCTGTAGGTGTTTATAAGTAAATGAAGATGCATTTGTTGTATAATTGCTTTTTAAAGGCAGCTGTAATAGGAAATGATGAATTCAATTAAGTTCTTTTTATACACATTATAGCTTAACTTTGCTTAAGTGAATACAGACCAACAATGTCTCAATCTGCACACTACCATACTGAATAATATGTCAAAATTAGCTATAACAACACTGTTAGTGTTCAAATTTGACAAGAAATTGCAAGAAATTGAATGTGGTTCAAGGCACAGCAGGAAAAGAAAACCCCTACTCACATGTGTGACATGATCTAATTAGTGAAGTATACATAAGAACCTGTGTGTGTGTGTGTGTGTGTGTGTGTGTGTGTGTGTGTGTGTGTGTGTGTGTGTGTGTGTGAGATGACACACTAAAAGGAAACTTGCTTAATATGGCCTCAGGTTGTCAGAAGACTGAGGTTAAACATATAAACTTCTCAAGGCTCCAGTCATGGCTGCACTAATACGGAGGACGACCACAATGTGCCCTTGTAGACAGCACTAGCAAGAATAGCTAATAAAAGATTATACAGTCCTCTTTCTTGCCTGTCCATTTCTCAGAGTGGCTTAAAGATCCTCAGGACAGCCAGGCCTGACATCACTAAGGGTTTGGGGGTGGGGGAGCCACCTGCCATGTTCACTGTTCAGTGGAGTGGTCCAGTGCAGTGTTGGGCGTCAGTGAGTCACACATGAATCAGACGCAGAGCAGCAGGCGAAGTACACACACCACCACGTCCTCAAGCCTGCAATCAAACCACTGTCAAGCTCTCTCAGCTAAGAGAGAGAGCATAAAAGAAACTGAAGCAACACTCTTGGACAGTTAGCTCAAAGTTACGCCAGCATTGTTATAGAGATGATTAATTTCCTCTGATTTGCAAGTGGAACAGTCATACTAGTCGTGCTTTATTGTCTCAAACAAATCAAGACAGTATTTTTTTTTGTTGCTCTGGTTTAGGCACACAACCCCTACCATCACAAGTGGCAACCCTGTTTGCATACTGTACAGTCAAACCCCTTTAGCTCACCCCCCGTTAGCTCGCCAAATCCACCTCTCACTATGAAAGGCTGCAGGACAGATCTCCTTCCATGTTATTTACCTCGCTAAGCCATAAACCTTGCCTCTCACCATTGCAACAATGTGCAGTGTTAGGCGTATGCATTTCTACATCTATTGTTTGCCAAACTTGGGTCCTTGTTAGTGCTGTAGCCTAGAAAGCTGTCAGTCATGCTAATTCTATAGGTCGCTGCTGCTGATGCTGCTGCTGCTGCTGCTATTGGTGGGTGGGTGACACTAACATATGAAGGATCAATCACTGACGCAGTCTCTGTCTGGTTGGTGCCTGGACCAATCAACACAAGAAACCCCGCTGTTTGACTGACAGCTGGTTGGTCCTGTCCGCTAGCATGAACCCAAAATGTCTGGTAAATGAAATTTGCATTCTCTGACTGGCTAGCAAAAAAATGAAATTTGCATCTGTTGCTGGACACAAACGCAGCAGGACATCACTGGCTTTTTTACTGCTCGATTTCATCAGCCTGTCTCCAGATGGCAACATTCTTTCAGCCAAAAGTTAAAATGGCGGAACGTCTCAAGTGAGTAAAAACGTTTGCGTTTGGGGAAGCGTGCTGAGCTTGAAGTGGCCCTGGAAGTCTGGTTTTTGTTTGCTAGATTGCAAAATGTGACCATTACTGATGCCGTTTTCATGACAAACCAAACAGTTTGGAGCTGAACAATTTTTAGTACTCAAATAGTTGGCTGTGTTGTTTAAAGGCCAGGAACAGTGAAGTGAGTCAGGTCATTTGCATTTTTTTTAAAATGTAGTCTAAATCTGACAGTAGTTTAAACAGGTCACGCACCTGAACAACAACACAACATAGGAGCAATGCTGCACATCGTTGCAACTGCTCACAAGCACCTTGAACAAAGACACATTACAAAATGTGCCACAATTTTTAACACCACCTAAACTACTTTTCCCCAAAGCTGTCTCCACCCTTCCTTAAGGAATAACTAAGAGATACGATGTATCCCCAGGAATTATAAAACATTTCATAAGCATAGTTACACAAATTTAGATCAGACAATTGAAACAGAGGTTTGAATTAGATACGTAAGTATATTGGATTTTAGTGCCACAAAGTGGATCAAATAGGAACTGACAATACCAGATTCTGTGTTTTTTTGCTCTTTGGTGTTTATATAACCATATTTTTTTTATTTGGGCCTTTTCAACCATCAGTGTGAACAAGGCCATAAACTGCACTCAAGCACAATTGTGTAATTACAGAGTGTTGTTGATGATTAGCATTTCCTGCTAATAAATTAACTGTTTATTTATTCATTTATTTATGTATTATCAAATAGATAGACAGACAGACAAACAGTAAGAAGGAGTTATCAGTTCTTCACTAAGATGCTTGATCATGGCTGAGAGCTCTTTCTAATATGATGAAAACTTCCAGATGATGAAAACTATTATATAGCAAATAATATATAGCAAAATATAATGACTAAAATAAATTTCCATACCTCCCCAGCAAACATGCTCCTCTCTTCTTCCCATTACCTCCACACTGGTATGACTACAGTCAAACCTTGATAGCTCGTCTCTATTGGTCTGAGCCCTAAATTTGACGAGAGGTGGGGTCAGCGAATTATTGTAACGAGGTAAATAACATGGAAGAAAATATGTCTTGCAGCCTTTTGTGGTGAGATAATGGGGTTGGCGAGCTAACAGGGTTTGATTGTACTTGTTTACAGGTGTTTTTGAATTCCTTTTCATTCTGTGTCTACTTTCATTTGCCTTGTCCTGTCAGTATCCACTCAAAGCACCATTTTCAATTCTTCTTCTTTGTGCTGCAATGCCTTCGGTACTAATAAACTTCATTTTGATGGTTAAATCAACAGTGGCCTTCTGTGTCACCTGCATCACAGACTCAAATCAGTCTTGGTAATTGTTGGCATCCTCCCCCTTCCACAGCTGCAGGCGATCCATAAACAACGCCCATCAGTCGCACACTTTGTTATTCTTCCTGTATGCACCAGTGGTGGATCTTGTACTTTGTTTCACTGCCAAAATTTCATTAAGCAACATCTATGTTATTACCCTCTCAAGCAGTAGGAGAGATGACAGTCGTTTTTGGCTCCAGAGAAACCAGGTGATAAGCAGATTAAACTTGACCTTATCAGGACCTACATATATAGCCACTAAATGCCAGAACCTTAGTGTGAAAGAATGATAGGGGGGTGCTTGATCAAGCCATAACAATGACAAGTGTCTCTAATCATGGATGTGCAGCTTCCAGCATGTGCATGCTTCTCTGAGGACAGTTTTTTTTGGCACACCATAAATATGTAGCAGCAGCTGGGTTTGATTATAGGACCCCCTTGGCGCTTAGCACCTCAAAAGCCCAGATTAGAGAAAGAAGGGAAGTTAGTGGGCACAGTGAAAGAAGCTTTATCCAGGATGACAAAGGCTGTGTTCACATCACATTCCCAGCAAATACACACAAACACACACACACACACACACACACACACACACAGTCTTATGCCAAAGCTTGGGCACCCCTTTTACAGATTTTGGTGATTTTGTAATTGAAAAGAGGTTAACACAGTCTCTCTAGGATATGTTAAAAATACACAATATTTTCAACAAACATTGGTGCATAGTTACTTATGCAATTAATTGAAGCTTACAGTTTCCATGTAATTATGAGAAATGTAATTAAGAGATGGCAGTTCAGGGGAACTTTGGAGATCAAGATGAGATCTGAAAGACCAAGAAAACTCTTGAAGAGAACTGCTTGTATGCTGGTCAGAAAGACAAATCAAAAGGAAGATTTAGCAGACTCAGGAGTGGTGGTGCACCGTTCGACTGTCCTTCATGAAAGATTCAGCAAAAGAAATCTTACCTGCATCCCCATTGTAAAATCTAACATCAGAAGTAAGCAACAGAACATCTACACATGGAAAAAATGCCTTTACAAGAAGTGTTTGTAAGCTGTGATATCTGCCAGAGGAGGTGTTACTAAGTACTGATTATGTAGGGTGTCCAAACTTTTGCACAGTGCCATAATAATATTTAAATTTTTTATTTTTGTTCAACTTCGGGCATAAAAAGTAACTATGCATCAATGTTTGCTAAATATATTGTGTATTTGTCCATGTCCTAGAGAGACTGTGTCATTTATTCAGAGGTGCCCAATGTTTTGCATAAGACTGTATGTATATGACCAGTCACAACAATTAAAGTGAATCTTTTTACTATGGCATCTTTCAAGGAGTGGGTAAATTAGACATTAGAGTGCAAGTGAACAGTCAGTTTTTAAACTTAATGAGTTGGAAACAAGACAAATGGCAGAGTTTAAGGATTTTAGTGACTTTGATAAGGGCCAAATTATGATGGCTAGGCAACTGGGTTAGAGCATCTCCAAAATGTGTTCCTGGTGTGCAGTAGTTAGTACCTTCCAAAAGTGATCCAAGAAAAAACAGTCAGTGCAGAGGCAACAGGGTCACGGGAGCCCAAGACTCAGTGACATATGTGAGGAGTGAAGGCTAGATGGATCATAATGTGACTTTTCTACCAATCCAACTCAATGCCCGCTATGAGAAAGGTGCATTGATGAATGCTGTCCGCACCCAACCTGGCCTTATTTCTGGCCAGAGAAATGTAGTCTCACTTCAGACTGTAGATGAGTTTCAATCCAAATGATTTATTGGGTCAACAAGTGGAAATAACCAGTGGCAGAGTACATGCACATTAAGGTGTTGTACCCAAAGGAATGAAACAGATGCTTAAGAATACAGGCAGTTGGGTCTCACATTTCCTTACAAACTATTTAAATAAATAACTAACATTATAACTAACATAATAAAATCTAACATTACAAGTGAGACAGTCAGCTACATGAGTCAGCAATAGCATGGCTACGCTACAAGATGGACTATTGACTGCGAAGTATATTAACGAACTCTAAGGCTTACACGAAGAGCCACAATATGCACACTGCACAAGCTGCACCCAATTAGCAGGTTAGTAAAACTCGTGACGTGGCTTATTGTTAGGGAAATACAGTATTTTCTCCATTCATGCAGCTGCTGCTGTGGAATTAGCCCTCCATCTTGAGGAATATCAGCAATGATTTTACATGCAAGATTGTTTCTAAAGGTAACAGCACTCAGTAGAGGAGGCATGTTTGAGGGACAATCTCATGGTCATATACGCAGGACAATCTTCAGAGTGGAATCTGACTGCAAACGATGGGAGTCATATTTCTTTATAGCCAGTTCCCAAGTGAACATTCCCTGTTACCAGATTTCTTGTGAGACTCAAGACATCAGGCCCTCAAAAGGAAATAAGGTCCCTTGTTGTTTTAATGCTCAAAAGGACTTCTTATCTTAATTTGGTTCCAATGGGTCCACCCTGGCTGAAAATGTGCATGCAGATTTATGTTGAAGACTCCATGGACTGATAATGCAAAAACCTTTTATTGGACCATCTTATCTTGATATATTTTAGCTACAGTTCACCCTCATTTACTTAATATTGTTGAGTCAGTGGCGGAACATTGTTACAGAATGACCAAACCAAAAAAATCTAATTCAAGTAATAAGTTGGAATTGAACATGTGGGAATGTGGCCAAAGGTACAGGGAAGTGTGTGCAAGTTCACAGCACGTCGTTTCCGGTAGAAGCAGTTCCATCAAGCTGCCTTATTAGAGAAACAGCTGCCGGCCGTGCTCTGTGGAGACTCTGCTTTCACTCTGGCCTCTGCTCAAGCCCCCTGCGCGACTCTGGACTGCAGGGCAAAGCGGCAGGGATGGAGAAACGGTGGTCCAGCCAATTAAGCGAGGCTTCTGCTGGGAGGCCTTCTGCTGCGAGGTGCTGGAGCATTGATCTGCAGTGGTTATGAAACCCTAGGCCGCTCTCTTCAACTGGAAAGAACGGAGACCACGATCCACCGTCTAGCCAGGAGGAGAACCAGTAGCCAGAGCGTCAGTCAACTGTGAACCAGGCAGCAGAGGAAGAAGAGCACACGTCCAAACAAAATTGTGTTATGTTGTCAGCTGAGCTGGTAAATGGTGCGCAGCCATCAGTCAGGGTAGAATGGATTGACACAGCCTGAAAGTGCTTAAATGCTGAAATAGAATTCCTGATCATGGTTTGATTCCAGCACATCTGTCCAAACTAGGAACACACACAAGCACACTTCACTCATACTCAAGTGCACTCCATACTGCATGGTAGCATGACACAAAAACACACAGGACTTTTCTTCAGTTTGTGGCTGGTGGCAACACATTTTATGCAGTATTCAGCACCAAATGAAGAAATTCAGTCAGAACATGCTTCTCTTAATGTATGTCAGCACTGTAACAACCACTTAATCTGTCCATTGTAACACCTGGCTCTTTAAAAAGAAAAGAAAAGATTTTGACACCGGGACTATGGGACATATTGCTTGATCCAGGCGACCTGACTAGCGATACACAAGCTGATATATTATTAATACCATCAATAATAAAGAAGTAGAGCTACAATAAGGTTTCTTTTTATACCTCTGACTGTGATGCATGAAGACACTCATGCAACATAATGGGTATTGGTAGATGAGTTGAGGGGTAAATTCCCTTGTTTGCAACATGTTTAAAATTCATAAAAAATAGCAAAATCACCTACAGTCTTATGCAAAAGTTTGGACTTCACAGAAGGGGCCATTCTCCATCCCTTCCAGGTACGTAACGATGTCCAGTGACATTGCATTAGCGCCAGTTTGAAAAGATGCAACGGCTGACTTCACACGATGCCCGTGCTTTCCCAATGTTGATGGTATCATGTAATGAGGGTCTTCGCTAGTGGGTGGAATTGAAGGCAAATAAATTGAGGCAGATATAGGAAATTCTTAAAAGATATCCTCCCTGAAAATGTGTGTGCACTACTACTGCAAGAGGTTAATTATTAGTTATCCTACCAGCCCAGAAATTCCATTCCTAAAAAAAATTACAAAGGCCACAATTTATTCCGTGTTTCTGTCCTCATTTAAAGTAATAACACTGTTCCAGTTTCTCCTTGCACAGAGCTTTAGATTGCACTAAAAAGAAGACAAGCATGTTTTAATGCCATATCTATGAACCCATCTGATGAGAGGCAAGGCATGAGAGGAGCGCTTTCGCAGGTTACATTTATAGCAATTAGTGTGAATTCTGTGACGTGCCTCATTCTGGTTCTAGGGGAGGAAAGAGTGAAAAGATTTCTTCCAACCAAAGACCAAGGCAACCAATTATGATGCTGGAAGTCTGGAAGACAGAAGGGAGCTGAGAAGCGCTGGTTGGCAGAGAGAGGCCAAAAGAGGTGAAAAGCCTGGAGGAGATTTGAGCCTCGTCATCCATCACTGTATAGTAACTCCACCTGTCTCACAGATCCACCGGCTTCACATCATCTTGCAGTTACATGGCCAGTGGTCTTGGCAAAAATTGACTTAAAAGAAAATCAGAAAAGAACACCAGCTCAAAAATTAATGTGAAACTTTAAAAATTACTGTGGGAAAAGGGAGTGGGGGGGTTACTTCGCATGCTTCTTATTTGGGCCCAAATTTTTTTCTGTGGAAAAGCTCACTGTGCCTTTACTTTTCCACTTAATTAACTCCAATTTTCAGCATGCATGAATTAACCCATCCACTGTGTACCCTGTAAAATGAATATTCTGCTGTAATAAGTTTGAGCTACTCTGTTTTTAGGAGCATTAGGAGCATTAGGAGCACACGTTCACTGCAGCTTTGCAAATGTGCAGTCTGCAACCTAAAGATCATGTAATGTACATCAAAAACATCAAAAATGTTTTTCCAAAAGATTCCATGTCACACACACAAAAAATCTTGCTTCAATCAGCTTACAACTGTAATCAAGTGCCAATTCAAATGAAGTCTTATTACAGAAAACTTTAATTATGTGACAAATTCTAGGTCACCACTATTTGTCATGATAGCTGTTTTAGTCTGTCACAAGAGCAGTCTAATCTAACTTCACAGAAAGAGCCTCTTTGTAGAGGCACCAAAACTGTGGCAATACTGTGACGAGGAAGCTATGATTTCCATTCAACAATGAACAAAAGTTCACAGATGCAGAGACAAAAGTCCCTTGACAAAAGCAAACCATCTCTCATAAATCGGAGTCTCATTTACACCTTGGAAATGGAGCGCTGTGACGAAATAAAGAGAATTCTGTTTAACACTGATCACTGCATGAGGGTTCTCCATGGGCTCAGGGCTTTGAACGCTTTCTGTGAAGCATTCAGAGCCATATATCCACAGAGGACTTCCCCAGCAATAGAGTTTGGAGACTTGATCCTTCAGCAGCAAAAAAAACCCTCAGAGATTCACAACAAGCTCCTTGGCCTTTGCCATTTTTATTCTGTTTGTCACTGTATTAATAAATGCTTCCCTCTTCCCCGGCTATTGAAGATAACACAATTTGAAAGGGGTGGGGAATGATGCATTTTCCACCTCGTCATGCCTACTTGAACTGCCTTTTGATTGATTTCTGGATCAAATTTTTGTAGCTGTAGGGAAGCGATTAATTGAGGCATGTATTCCTGCTTTATGCTAAGTGCTAGAATTCAGTATGATAGATATTCCTACTTAGATACTTATTACCTGGCGACGCCCTAAGGAACAAAGCATAAGCCAAGGTAGCATTACCACCAGGCAAGTGGTGAGGTACCATTTATCCTCACAACTATTACAAGACAAAAAACAGGAGTGCACAATTTACTATGTATTTTGTTCAATAGGTGCCTTTGCCTAATAGTAGATTGTATATGAAAAGAATTGTAACCTGCATGACAAAGTTTCTGCCTTTTTTTCTGAGGATGAGTAATGTTTAGGCCAAAAACACTACTTCTGCAAACAAAGCTGGGATTTATTCAAAGTTAGTTCTATGTAAAATCATGTCTGAATAACAACTTTTATGTACATTTACTTGCTGTAATCTGACTTTTAAAAGTGCACAACAAACACATTACTGCTGCTCTGCGCTATAGTTTTCTTTGTGATCTTCAATTATCTATATAAATCATCTAATATCATTAAAATAACAGTAATCAGCTCAAATAATTGCAATCAGATGATTACTTTACAATTGTAATGGCCCTTTTCTAAGTAGTGTGTCGGGTCATTTTTGCTCTGACAAGTTCCTCAATGAACCAGATGGTTTATTCACCAGGCTTTGGTTGAATAGTTCTCATCACCTTCACCACCACAGAGGACCCATCATTTTGATAACACAGCATTTAATCAATTGTCACGTGAAGTACTGGCTTGAGATGGAAAGAGATGATACAGTGATATGGTTTTAGACTCGTGTCTGCAGTATGTGATTCACCCCTTCCCATTTCTCCCCGTGGACCTCATTCAGAGCTGTATTAAAATGATTAAAATCAGCCATTGCAGAATGAAGAGGGAAGCGTGGCCCCTATACAGTATGTACAATAGAAGGCATCTACTTGAAGTATGTGGCCGTGCTATCACTGCCCACCCCTTAAAACACACACACACACACACACACACACACACACACACACACACACACACACACACACACACACACACACACACACGCTGCCTAAACTTAAAAAATTAGCCTTCTGAGCCATAATGGAATTAGTCTGTTCAAGATGATTAAAAAACACTACACAGTATATGCATTCGAGTATCCAGTAAGCACTGCATCATGAATCATACTCAGATTTCTTGATCTAGTTTCCCATCAGCACATCTACATGCCCAAAAGCGGCCAAGATGCTAGTCCAAACATAAGCAGCACTATTCAGACCTGATGAATAGCATTTAGAATGTAAACAGTTAATCTCCAGTAATCTACAGCAGTAGAACAGCTTACACATGACGTGCGGCTGTCCAATTCGGTCTCATCTACGTTTCAAGACACTAGTAAATCCACATACGTAGATGTTACCCATGATACAACACACAAGCACACATGGATTATGAAGCTGATTGAATTAAGCATGCATACAGTCACTGCAGTCCACCTCCAATCTGATTTCAGCATTGTATCAGCTTATATCTATCCATACACACACACACACACACACACACACACACACACACACACACACACACAAACACACACACACACCCCAATCAAAACTACACCAGAAACCCATTC
>JBBIGC010000145.1:9250611-9264432 GCA_037576955.1 Lepidarchus adonis
CAGCTTGTGCTGCAGGATTTTAAACCTGGGCTTGAATGAGTCAGAGTCTCTAACATGTGGAGCTGCTCATTTGTGAGCCTGGAACGATATTTAGTTTTAGTTATGTTCATTGTGGAGAAAGCTGCCTCGCAGTGTGTGGAGCCAAATATTAGGGCTACTTTGCCACAGTGCCATTTCTTCCTTATTTTTCTCTCCTTCTCCATCTCACCCGTCTTCTCCTCAACTTACTGCGTTTCAGTCGTCTGTATCTCTCACTCAGTCACCTGTATCACTCCCTTAGTACTCACGTATTTCAGCAGATTGTCTTGCCTCTAACTCTCTCATCTGTCTACCCTCAGCGTAAAGTCGCAATATTTACCGCCAGGAACCCGCACACGTGAGTTGAGGGGCGTTACTGGGATGGCTTAACTTGCATCTAATTGTTCCGTGCGTTCCCTCAGCCTAAACCACTACCGGAAAGCGTGAGAAATGCCATGTGTGGCGAGCCCTGATAACAGAGTTGGTGGTGGTTTCCTCGTGTTGGGGCATGACTAGGCGTAGTGGTCAGCGTAGTTCCCAAAGGTGAAACGTTTATAGCAGCATAGCAGTAGTTCCTAAAGATACACTTTTTCTAGCGCTTATATAGCAATTCTAGGTATGCTAAATGTCGAGGTGGCCCCCTGGTGGCCAAACCCCAAAAAGGCGGGGGATATCGAAATAACATAATTTGACCAGGAGTATCCAAATGTTTGCATGCAACTGTATTTTATTCACGTGGAGATGTACACAACAAATGGAAGTGAGTGCATACTTTTTTTGTTATGTTAGGACTGTGTTTTTAGGTCAATACTGTACATTATATATCTACACTAGTCACTTCTTGTCCGATTTCATTTTTGTCTGCTGCCCATGAATTACTGTGTACATTCATTGTATAGGTTAATGTATATTTTTTGTTGGCATTTATTGTATTTATTAACTTCATGCTGTCACTCTAAGTCGTTGGTGCTGCTGCTAGGCGAATGCAGCTCTTAAATATGATGTTTTCACATTAACTTTCATTCTTTCTTTCCTTTCTCAATATACAACTACACGAATTAGACATTAGGAAATAAATACATGTTAATTTTACAATTCTCACTCTTTAAGTGCACTTTAACATGCTTCATTAACCTACGTATCTTGTTTGTATCTTATGAGCCATCTTGTATGTCATTCACTTGTCAGCTCTCTTTGACACAGCTTTACATTACAGAGCATTAAGGAGATTTTAGATTCTATCCTTGTTGCCATTGCCATTCTACATTACATAAGCATCTGTTGCAAGCTCTAATGCTGAGGGTTAATTGACTGCTAGAATGCATGGGCTTTCATTAATAAATCTTTATTTTACATATGCTCAGTTGATATCCAAGTTAAGAAAGTCATCTTTCTAAACATCTGCTGATGTCTACACTGGAAAAGCACAAAATCCATTTTCTGAAAAAGGGCTGAATCTCTTGTACACCATGGCCTGCTGTCTCTTAAGAACTGTTTCATTTTGAGTGTTGTACGTCGGTATGAATATTGTCGCCCCTTTTTTCTGCTATTTAAAATTATCTTCCACCCATGATGCTATTGGCAGTTGCCACAATGGATGTTTACCATGAAAAACAACATTGTTAAATGGCCTGTATTGTGACTGACAGAAAAAGATGAGAGAAGCACTCTTGTTAAAAGCATTATCCAACTAGAATATGATATAAACCGGTGCCTGCACAATGAAACTGCTGACCCGTGAAATGCATGGTATAATAGCTCAGACACCAAAAAAAGAAGAAGGAGCTATGAGTGTACCTGTCAGCTGCTTGTATAGACAACTTTGCAAAAGCTTCTAAAACATATTGCATGGGTACTGCTCTAGAGAACGTGAACCAGATATAATTTTCAAGCAAAATGTAAAAAATGTCACATTCAGTAGCTTTGCTGGCAAAATGTAAGAGGTTAAATGTTTATATTTTCTTTGTTTTTTGTGATTACAAAGTCCATTCTTTTCACAGCATTCATTACATTCTTCTCTATATAGTCTCTGAGTAATGCTTTGGAATTTTCTAAAGAGTCTCCTCATAAAATATTAACTCATATAATATTATTAGCAAAAAGATGGTTTCTGGGAGCAAAACATTTTTTGCCCAATATAATTAGTGCTGCTAAACTGCTGAAAACCCCATGAATATCTTATTGCATAATCAGAATCTACACTCACATAAATGCTGTCTTTCAATGTACTACACTTTGGGTGATTCTGGTTTAGAAGTGAACTCTGTAGTAAATATACTAATCTTTAACAATTGTAGAAGTGCAGACCTCACACATTCTTCATTCCATTAGCTGATACATGCTTTAGGTTCTGGCACGTGTGATACCTTTTTGGGTGGATTTGAATTAGATCTTTGATGCCACTTTGAAAACTAGATTTGACAAACCTTAAAAAAACACAAAAAACACCTATATCTTACTTTTTCTGCCTGAGACCTAGTTATGACGTGTGTGTTTTTATAACAAAGCTGGTAAAACACCTTTTAATTAGAAATAAACAGGCAGATCATGTTACTGTTTCTTTAATGCAGTAGGATAGATATTCACTGATAAGCTATAACATTAACACCATTGACAGGTAAAGTGTCTAATAATTTCCTTGCAGTAGCACTTGGCAGAGAGTGGGACATATTAGGCAGAATGTGCAAAATGACTTCTTAAAGTTGATCTGGTGAAAGCTGGAGAAATTGAATAGATAAAGGATCTGAGCACTTTGACAAGGTCCTTGTTTTAATGCGAGTCAGAGCATCTTCAAAACTAATTATTACTTACCAAATGTGCAACCAGTGAACTGGCAAGAAGATAATTGGCATCGAAGGCTCACTGATGTATGTGGTGAGTGAAAGATGTGAGGTCTCTTTCACCAGTCAAAACTGTATGCCCCTAAATGTATTTTTTTTCACATATGTGTAAGAAAATGTACGAAAAGGTTTAGTTGACATCAAAGTAATGCTTTTGGTATATTTACATTTACATTTATTCATTTGGCTGACGCTTTTGACATGACAACATTGATGTGCAAGTTACAGGTGTAATAAATGTGTGTAATTAGAAATAAATGCAAGACTTGAAATGCTACTTGGATTTATTTACAAAACAAACTTCCTAAGAAAAAATAACATAAACTTGTAAGTTGCAAGTAGTATGAACACAAGTAAGTATAAGTGTGAAACTGTGGGATCTGTAGAATGATACCATGTATTTGATGTATTTGATTAAAGTCAGGGTTCAAGTGAACTTTGTCGATGGGTTTAGATGCTGAGGTAGTCGCCGAACAGTTGAGTCTTGAGGTGTTTCTTGAAGGTAGAGAGAGTCTCTGCAGTTCTGATGTGTCTGGGCAGCTCGTTCCACCAGTGGGGGAAAATGAATATATTTGAATATATAACGAATATATTTCAGTAAAAAGCCTAAACTGGTGTCTTAACTAGTACAAACAGCACGTTTTTCTAAATAATGATTTCAAGCTGTTATAAGTTTTAAGTACTATAACTAATCTGTTATAATGTGTTCTTACCCTAAAAAAGATTTAAACAATTCAAAGGTTTTAATGCTAATGAGTGCTGCTTATAAAATACTTGGGATATGACACAATTCCCAAGATGCTGTTGCTTTAAGTTAAGGTGAAATCTAAAAAGGTTAATAAAACTTCACAAAAAATTAAAAATAGTTTTTTACAGGGACATTGCTAGAGATAAGGCTGTCCTGGGGGACAGTCATTGGTCCAATGAAATGTGCTATTGCAGAAGGTGCTATACCATTGCTAGCCAAAATAGCTCAATGTCAAGGTTATTAATAAGTTTATGGTAGTTATTTATATAATGTAACTGACTGCAGAGTTTTTGCAGCTAAAATATCCACTGACTTTCGAGTACTACATGATTCTGTATATTAGACTGGATTAACTTTCAATCTAGTAAATTTACTGAACAGCCAAAAGCCAAATGAGTACAGCACCTAAAACTAGCATCACTTTTGCTAGCTGATAGCATAGCTCAATGATAATGTCACAGTGCAGCTATAGATTGAGTGATTTTGTGTGAAAATATTGTGGATATTATTATAAATGTTCAATATTATTTAGCTCCTTCTGTCATGATCACCAAGCAATATCTAAATTGACACCTTCCTCCACTCTTTCCCAATTCATTTCAGGCTGCACTTAACTTGCTTTTATTGCTTATTTGTTTATAATAATAAAATCCTAAAAAGAATGTACTGGTTCTTTTAGGTTATATGATATGGCTTTCAGAAAACAGACTTCTGTCTTTATGTATTATATTTGAATGGACAATGCTTTCTATGTTTTGATGAAAACTTGCATCCCATAAGTAAAGTAGCCACGTTGTCACGATTTCCCCTGTCATGTCACGTGTCTTGTTCTGGTCATGTGTTTCACTGGTTACATGGATTATCTTGTTTCTGCCCCCTTTTCAGGTGTCTCTAGTTTAGTTGTTGTTGTTTAAGGGCTGACTGTGTGATTACTTACATATACTGTATGACATATCTGTCTGACATCTTTATAGTTGGCATTTTCCTAAAGTACTTATTGTAAAAATAAAAAAAAAAATTGGGGAAAAGGGAAAACGTACTTTAAAGCAACTCACTACCAGACCCACTAAAATCTAACTTTGTTCAAATACACAGAATAGTCAATGGTAGAACTGGCCAGAGTGTGCACTTAGCTCTAACTTGGCTATAATTAAAAATCTGTGGAACTGGGTGCACTTGACAAATCAATTTTAATTCAAGCCTGCCGAACTGAGACACTTTCATCTCTTTAGCTAATAGATTCTTCCTATAAGATGCCCTGCTTTTTCATTATTGACCTCCATACTGATCCTTCTTTGACTGCATGGAGAGACAATTTTCATTCCATGTCCACTGAGTGAGAGTGTTTTTTCATGCTGTCTGCAAGTCAATGAACTGGTTAAATTCAGGCCAAACTGTTTGACTGACTTATTTTGCCATTTGGCAAAGGTTAATTGTCAACTTTGGGATATATTCTCTCTGACCTATTGCTTGATGCATGACTGTTTCTAACATCAGTCTGCACCCACTGCACACTACTGCAGTTGCTCAAAATGCACTTTGTAACTTTGAAACTAAAGCTTACAGCACAAAACTGGACAATTACATTTCTGTCAATAAATTGTCTTCTAAAGATGATGCACAAGAATACCCACAAACAGTTTGCTGAAGAATAATTGTGGCCACAAAAAATATGTACATTATGGGCACAATTTGAACTTTTTCACTCGTACTTAGAAGTGTACTTACGTTTGTTGCCAGTGGCTCAGAAATTAATGGCTGTGTGTTGAGGTGTTTTGAGGGGACAGCAAATGTACACTGTTATACAAGCTGTACACTGACTACTTTACATTGTATCAATGTGTCACATTGCACATATAGCACCATCTTCAATGATGTCCCATTTAAAGAAATAATAAAATATTTACAAAAATGTGAAGGATGTACTCACTTTTGTGAGATACCGTATTCATGGAAATGTAAATTTTTACTGTGGATTCAATCTTCAGAAATGTATTTGCATGATCATCCTGCTTTAATACAGCTCAATTAAACACGAGACCAACAGAGATAGAAAAACACAAAAAATAGCATTAAAAAATAAAAAGATGCCTAAAGACTATATTTCGACTATATATCCATTTGTTTATCGTGAAATGTTCAGACAATATAATGGACAGTTCAACTAATGTACAAAAATAATGGAGACTATTTTAGGACAATGTAAAGATAAGATAAATCTTTAAAATCAACACCCTGACTTTTTTACTATATTTTGCCATTGTAATAGTAATGTGATAGTGTAGGTCTGTATGTTAATTTAAATTAAAATTCCTTTAAATTAATAAAAATTCCTAGCAGTACCCAACAGATTTCTTTTTGCAAAACTTCTGTTTTGGACATATGGTGCTTACGAGCACAGTTGTGTGACAGATTGGTCAGCATAATATACGAAGGACAATATATATAGAGACACAACTTTCAATTGCAATATCACCAAATTCTGTTATTTATAAAAGTGTGGCCAAACTTTTGCATGTACCTTGCGTTCCCACCAGATGATGACACTGTGTCCTCCAGAATCATAGCATGTCTTGCAGACATTGCATGCTGATTAAAAGACCATCACCTTCAGCTCAACCTGTCCAAGACTGAGCTCCTCATCTTCATCGCTAGTCCAACGATACATCACAACATCTCCATCTAGCTCTGCCCATTGGTCATTACCAGCCTTGGGGTAGTCATCAATTACCAGCTGACCTTCAAGGACCACATTGCAACAATCCTGCAGATTCACTCTTTACAACATACAGCAGATCAGGCCATACCTTCCAGAATACGGCACTCAATTCATAGTCCAGGCACTGGTGCTGTCCCATCTGTACTAATGTAACTCACTGCTGACCGGTCTGACTGCAACCCCAATCAAACCACTGCAAAGTATTCAAAAACGCAGCAGCTTGAAACATGCTCATGTAAGACGGCTGCTTGGCTTCATACACTGGCTTCCAGCTACATGGAAATGCTGATCCAGGCCTATGCAACCACCAGATCTCTCAGATTAGTGAATGAACAGCGACTAGAGAGTTTGTCCCCATGTGAAATTAAACAACATTCCAGGCTCTTTTCCTATGTTTCTATTTCATGGAGCTGCCCAGACACTTCTGATCCCTCTCTCTACCTTTAAGAAGCACCTTGAGACTCAGCTGTTCCATGCTTACCTCAGCAGCTAAGCCCAGATGATACACATAATCAATCTACATATGTTTCCAGAGAACAATTTCCCACTTTCCCACAAGTTATTTTGTTATATGTATTACATTTTTTGTGTCGGAAGGATGGTATTGTATTGTAACTTTCACTAATGAGGAGGAATGTCCTGTACTCCTTTTAAACACTCCTTGATAGTAATGTACTTCTACAGTTCATGTTGTTACATCTGCCTTCTATATCTAATGTACAAACCCGATTCCAAAAAAGTTGGGACACTGTACAAATTGTAAATAAAAACAGAACGCAATGAAGTTTCAAATTTTAATATTATAATCAGAATAGAATATAGATAACATATCAAATGTTGAAAGTGAAAGATTTTGAAATGTCATGCCAAATTTTGGCTCATTTTGGATTTCATGAGAGCTACACATTCCTAAAAAGTTTAATGCATATATAAGAATCGGCTGGAGGACCAATTTACAACTTATTAGGTCAATTAGCAACATGACTGGGTATAAAAAGAGCCTCTCAGAGTGGCAGTGTCTCTCAGAAGAAGATGGGCAGAGGATCACTGACTACCCAATGCTGTGGCGAAAAATATTGGCACAATATCAGAAAGGAGTTTCTCAGAGAAAAATTGCAAAGCGTTTGAAGTTACCATTATCTACAGCGCATAATATCATCCAAAGATTCAGAGAATCTGGAACAATCTCTGTGCATAAGGGTCAAGGCTGGAAAACCATACTGGATGCCCGTGATCTTCGAGCCCTTAGATGGCACTGCATCACACACAGGAATGCTACTGTAATGGAAATTACAACATGGGCTCAGGGAAACTTCCAGAACACATTGTTGGTGAACACAATCTACCGTGCCATTCGTTGTCGGCTAAAACTCTATTGGTCAAAATAGAAGCCATATTTAAACATTATCCAGAAGCGCAGGCATGTTGTCTGGGTCAAGGTTCATTTAAAATGGACTGTGGCAAAGATGTGTTGATGCCATGAAATTTAAAATCAAATAATTTTTCCCTTAAATTTATACATTTTCTCATTTTAAATATTTGATATGTCATCTATGTTGTATTCTGAATAAAATATTGAAATTTGAAATTTCCACTTCATTGCATTCTGGTTTTATTCACAATTTGTTCAGTGTCCCAACTTTTTTGGAATCAGGTTTGTACTAGACTTGTCTGAAGCACTTAATGACAAAGATAATAGTTCATGTTGTAGCACTTGCCATCTGTATGTAAAGCACTAGACTTGTTTTTGAGCACTTAATGATAACTTCTATAACTTCATTATACTACTTCTAACACCCTCAGACAGTAATGTTGTAGCACTTGCCATCTGTATTGAACTTTGTAGCCCTCACCTCAGTGCTGTCATGTATGAACTAAATTCTTGATTGTTCTTGTACCTCTAAGTCGCTTTGGACAAAAGCATCAGCTAAATGAATAAATGTAAATGTAATTCCCATTACTATTGTGCACTAGTGTGTCTGCATTGCATTGTAATTAGTCCACCAGAACACTAAGAAGACACAGTACCTGCTTTTTAGTTTAATGTGGAAGCTAACAGACAGTAGCTGTTAGCCACAAACTGGCATCAAGCATGAATATTAGCATCAAGTAGAACTCTAATATGGTCTGAGTATTGTCTACCTGAGCATTGTGCCAACACTGAGGGTAAGATAAACTATTGCTGACAAGGAACCAAGTAATCTATTCTACCTGCCATCACAAACAAAACATGTTTAATATGCTGGACAGGGAAGATGCAGTGGTTAGAACCTTGCCCTTGCGATCAGAAGGTTGCCATAGCCCAGTCACTGAGGTTCCGTTGTGCAAGGTACAGTCCCACTACACCGTGCCCCTGGTGCTGTTGATAGCTGACCACTGCTGTATGTGTGCACATTTTCCCTTGCATGCTGAAGTCAGTTCAAAACTGCCAGAGACAGAGCAACTGGAACAATAAATGTTTTCTCTGCAAAGGTTTTCCTTTCTGTGGACAGGCATATAACTTCTCCCTGGCCTATCATATTATAAGTGTTTTATAACATGATTAATATTAAGATATGATTTCTGGATTAGGCTTTAAATATGCACAACATTCTTACTTTCAACACTTCAAAGACGATACGATACGATACGATACGATAATCCTTTATTGTCCCACAAGCGGGAAATTCCACATCGTTACAGCAGCAGGACTGCAAACAGAGTATTTAGAAAAACAATAAGTAAGAAGTTGCTTAAAACGTTACAGGTAAGATGAAGTAAGGCATAAATATAGAATAAAGTAATATACTATTACAAAAATGACTGTAATTATGCTCAAGTATCAATATCCCTCTCACCAGAAGCATTCACAGTTATTCAGAGTATTCTTTCTTAACATTGTAATAAAAACATATAATTGAACATTCACCAAGTATATAAATAATAAACTGATGTTGAAAGGCCTCACATCCAATGCCATAATGTATTTGAAAGGCTTAATCAATTAAGTTTAGGGTGAAGTATTATATATACATTTGGACAGAAGATGCACAGAATAGTAAAAAGTAAAAAATTCAGAATACATTTAGAGTACATCTTGATAAGGTGCGTGGTAAAAAACTGTCCACATTGTTGCTTATCATTTGATTTTTTCCTCTTATGATTATTTTTAATTCTTCGCTGTAATTGTTTGCCTCAGTTGCACCTAAACCCTACCACATAAGCCTTTTAAATGTAAAATACAAGCGTTTCATCACACTGATTTATCAGTCTACTCTGCCTTTAGTTTCTTCTGAAGAGTGTATTTTTGTTTAGTGGGTAAGCTAAAAGAAGACACTTCATATCAAGACTCTGAATATGTATTCCCAACACTTGCATCCTGTTGCATTCCATAATTGCAACAATATATCCTAACATATATATTGAGTTAAATATATTTACACATTCAAAACAAAAGCATGAGTAAAAAAACAACAATTTAATCATTTTAAATAAGCATATATAATAAAAAGGTAATTGAAGAAGCACATTAGTATAATAGTGCTGAATAGTTCAAAGAGACTGAAAAATCACTGGTGTCTTAGCTCATATGAAATATTATTTTCTCCCCTTATCAAAAGCCACCTATGGTGCTACACTGAGCTAACAACTGCTAATACCCCATTCTATTTCTTGCCACTTTGAGTCAAAGAGAAATATACAGTGCCCCTTTAATCGCTATAGCCAGCAATGCTAAACAAGACAGCTGCAGGGCTTGGAGAAATAATAATGTTCACCACAGCCTGTCCTGTGATCTCACCCTCAAGTGTTACACTATTTATGGATCTCGAGGAGAATGCGATCTCGTTTTATCACGCTAGGCACCTTGGGTGACAATACCACAGCAGGTAAACATCCACACAATTATGGAGAAGGAGGAGAGGTGAAATTAGAATACCAAACAGTGAGCGAGAGCCAGCACGCCAATCAGTCAGCATGACAATCTGGAGTTTATGGAACATGCACAACACTGATGTTCCAAACATGCCTCAGGTGAAAGATAACTTCTGAGGAGCTCTGCCAAGGGCTTTCAGTCAGTTATGATCTCTGTTTTCTGATTAGTTCTGATATGAAACATGAAGCAATGAATGTACATTGGCTATTCCATGGGGTTGTGCTCCTCGGGCACCATATGCGTAGATTAGCCATGCACCTACAGATACGAGGCATTTAAAAAATCTTTCACATTTATGATTTCCAACAAAGAACAGTTAACCCACCAACCCCCACCCCCATTGCCTCATCCATTGTTGTAAAATTTTATTAATATGCACAAGACATTGTGTGTTCATTTGCATTTTTAATTTGATATTCATTGTGCTAGGCCATTTATTTATACTGACACAACTAATTGGCAGTTCTCTCCCAGAAGTAACCTGAAGCTATGCCACTTGAATACATCTGAGACTTGTTCGGAAAAGCTGTTTGAAACTTTTAACACCATTGAGCTAGAGAGCATGACTTGCAAACAGAATCTCTGAAGTTAAGTTCCTGTTTGCTGAATTGTTTTGGCCAGTGTTGAATATCTATATCTAAATATTACTTTACTAAACATTTTTTGTCTACTTTTAATTGATAATATTACGCATAGCTTATTTTTTTATTTTGTACTTTTTGCATTCCATCCACCATATTCTGCATTTTTCATACGAGGAGCACTTATGACTGCAATGAGCAAAGGCTTTCCATTTACCCGTGACTAAGATACGTTTCAATCATCATGGTTACCACATCGTTCAGCGTGTTGAGTGCACTATGATCAGTTATTCTTCCTCTGTCAATAGTAATAACTCTACATATGACAGGTAGATTTTAGTTAGCTCCCTGATGGAGAAGATTGCAGCGTACACATCCAGACTCTAGAGAGGGATAGTGTCAGCGATTGTAGCAGTGTAGGGGACCGTCTAGATGTCTTTGGTACAGCCAGATCCCTCACAGCGGGGCAAATGGGTGACCACTTTTTGACCACGTAAGAGTAGGACAGCTCCTAAGGCTCACCCACTAGAGCACCACTTCCCACCACTTCCAACAGATTTGCTCTCCTCAGTGAAGCACCCATTGAGAAACTGAAAGCTGTAGTTATTGGAGAATGTATCTTGAGGCATGTGAAGTTAGACAGGTCTTTAGGGGCACCAACAGCAATCAGGTGTATCCCAGGAGCCAGGGCGCCAGACATAACAGGTAGTCTCAGGGTTCTAGGCAAGCAAGGGTACTTGAAGATAGCTTTCCATGTAGGAGCTAATGATATACGCTTTCAAGAAAGTGAGGTTACTGAGAGTAACATCAGAGAGGTGTGTAAATTAGCAAAGGCAATGTCTGATGCTCTGGCCCCATACCAATGCGGCGTGGTGACATGGCCTACAGCAGGCTGTGGTCGCTGAACTCCTGGATGTCCAGGTGGTGTGGTTGTGTTGTGATTAAGATTTACAGTTGATTAACAATGAATGGTTTCAGCCAACCACAAACCATGAGTGTAAAGAAAAGCTTCTGTGTTAACCATTTTTCAGAATATGAATGATAAGAAATCATAAACTATGTCAGAGTATGTAAACTTATGAGCACTACCGTAAAATACTGTTATTCCTTATGATCCACCATGCCTACTTAGATCGCAAGGTGCAGGCTTTTTGCTGGTACCTAATGCTGCAAAGGATTCTCTTATAAAGCCCCACAGTTATGGAATAATCTTTCAAATATTGTTAGAGACTCAGAAACAATCTCAACATTCAAGTCCAGGCTAAAAACATATTTGTTTAGTCAAGCTTTCTGTTAGGTTTAAATAAGGGACAGATCCAGAGGGTCCTCAGGCATAGAATTTTCTGGTAAACATGGATTCTTGGATGCTGTTGCGCCCCCAGTGTAACGTGTTCACTCGGGTTTGTTGATGGTCGAGTTGTTTGCCACCCTGTGTCCCTGGGTGCCCTCATGTCTGTGCTACCTCCTGGCTCTCCCCTTTAGCTATGCTATAATAGAGAGTCTTGCCGGAACTCTCCAGTTGAGAGTACACTGTGCGCGTTTGGCTGTCTCTTCTTGCCGGTCTCCTTCTTTTTTCAATTACTTTATTTGTTGCTGTGTTTTCCTTGCCATCATTAACTCTCATGCTGCTGTCTTCCACTTGCGTGAGCCTTCTCCCTTTCTCTCTGCATTGTGGTGAGTGAGTTTCTACCCTGTTGCTCCAGTGTTGTTATCAGCATTGACTGTAGTAATGGCAGCTGACTCGCTTGCGCTTCCTTCAGACTAGCTGATCGTGTAGAGAGCTTGGGTTGGCTAACGTGCCTAGTTTGGATGACATGGTGCTGGGTGGCTTGGTCACAGTTTATTTAGTCTGTCAAAGGAATAAACTGCGACAACCTTGTTCTCTACCCAAACCATCTGCACCTCCATCAGACTCTTTCAACTTTAAGCTTGCTCTTCTCAACACTCGTTCCATAAGTCATAAAGCTTCACTAATCTGTGACCTCATTTCTCATCAGAAATTCGACTTGTTCTGTGTTACTGAATCCTGGCAACGACCTGGGGATTATTTCCATTTAAACATAATGACTCCACCTGGATACAGGTATCTGTCCAAAGCCAGACAAACAGGAAGAGGTGGTGGCTTGACTGTGGTTTATAGATCGGACTTAATACTTAAACTTGTGCACTTCAATGTGGACTCGTTTGAATACATTGCTTTAAAGGTTGCTTCCTCTCCACCAGTGCTGCTGCTGTTAGTTTATCGCCCGCCAAAAACGGTCTCCACTTTCTTTTCTGAATTTAATGAACTACTTACTATAGTGTCATCTCTCTGCTCTTCTATGATTGCACTTGGGGACTTTAACTTCCATGTTGACACTAAAACTCTTGTGTGAGCTAATATCTGTACTGGACTGTTTCAATTTAACTCAGCATGTAGATCCCTACTCATAATGATGGTCACACTCTCGATTTACTCTGCACTGCTGGTTTGAATAATGTCTGTGTTTCTGGGTCAAAATCAGGTATTTCCGATCATAAGCTTATTGAATGTAGCTTTTCTCTTTCCATTCCCCCTACTTTTTCATGAGAAAAACTTGTTTCTTATTGTAATTTCAAGTGTCTTCAGCTTTCATCTCTGACTGACATACACACTCTCTCCTCTCCTGATAGTCTGGTCTCTCTTTATAATTATAGTGATTTGCTTGACGACCAAGCCCCTATGAAACATCATCATGTCCCTGTGTGTCGGTCCTGCCCCTGGTTTACCCCTGAGCTTAGAGCCATGAAGGTGACTAACTGACGCCTTGAGTGGTTGTATAAGAAGAGTGGTCTTGTAGTTCACTTACAGCTATACACTGAGCAGATTCAGAAGTATAAGGACTAGGGCTGCAACAACTAATCGATAAAATCGATAATAATCGATAATGAAATTCGTTGTCAACAAATGCGGGTTATCGATTAGTTGGGCTGCTCACGTGACTACGGAGCGCGACCAGAAGCTGCGCAAATACACACAGATA
>JBBIGC010000145.1:9264532-9274585 GCA_037576955.1 Lepidarchus adonis
CAGTCGTTCGTTAATCACATGACAGTAATGTTAACTGGGGCTGTGACGTGATGAACGAACGACTCGAAAAACCCAAAGACTCAAAACAGGTGAATCAGTCCCAATACAGAGACTATAGGATGTTGCTGCGCATGCGTGAATCACTCCCACAAGGCGACTCGTTATTCCCGAGTCACAGTAAAGATTAATTTAAGATGAAAGAATCGCTCAAGAACGACCCATCACTAGAAGTACGACCACGACAATAACACATTGACTACTGAGCGCTAAGCAGTGTAGCATGATCAGTGATGGCCAAGAGGGGCGTGTCATCACGAATTTACTCGATAATTCGCGTGTGTCCGGACCTCCACGGCAGAGGCTCTGCCGAACCCCTGAGACCGGTTCACCGAACCCCTAGGGTTCGATCGAACCCCGGTTAAGAACCAATGCTTTAGAATGACTCAAAACTAATCTGCAACTAATACAGTATAAAATTTTACACAGGACACACTACACAGGACAAAAGATGTCCTGATGGGTATCATAGATACTAACACGTGTGTAACATATACAAATGACACCCCAGATAACTACAGCGGGAAGAATAAGTATTTGACACATCAGCATTTTTATCAGTAAGGGTATTTCTATGTGGCTATTCACACAAAATTTGCACCACATGTCAATATCAACTCAAGTATTTAATTCATGCAAAGACATCTAAACATTTAAGTCCATAAATTGAGTCATGTGTAATAAAGTGATAAGACACAGGGAAAATGTATTGAACACATGAAGCAAAATGGCATTGAAACCAGGAGATCACCCGAAATCTGTCAGTATTGAGAGAGAAACCCTGCCCCCTATCAGTACTAATTGAAATCTGATGCTTTAGTCATAATTGATGGTTTATAAAAGGCTTCTCATCAGGCACACAGGAATGACTTCATGATTGGTTAAAGCAAAGAAATCTCCCTAGATCTTCTTAATCTCATCATTGAAAGGCATTCTGATGGGAATGATGATAGTTGCATTTCCAGAATACTGAATGTTCCTGTGGGGGTCATTATCCAGAAATGAAAAGAGCATCAGTTCACCCTAAACTGGCCACGATCAGGTGCTCCATGTAAGAGTCATGTCTGAGGAGTCCAAAGAATAATCAGGAGAGTTCTCCAAGAGCCAAGGACCACTCGGGCAGAACTTCAGCAAGAAAAAATAAGAAGTGGGTCACGAATCCCAGTTGAATACCAAACAAAACCGATTCATTCACCAGAGGAGAGTAGGAGGAGTGATTCGCAGTAATGCAGACACTCTGAATCAGTGTTTTCTATGGCCCAGGAGGGCAAATTGTCTCTGATACTGCAGCACTGCAGCTGCTACTCATAGCTCGTCTCCTGTGCTGGCTCCAGAAAGCCCTTCAGGGATAGTGCATGTCAACCCTGCCAAGTCAAGCAATAGCAGATGAAGCCTCATCTGCTAAACTGGAAACCAAGTCTATGGTGTCCCGGCCTCACACACCTTAACAGGTAAACTACCATACATGGGGTGCTACAGTGGCTTCTGGGACATGATGCCGGTCACCTGCCTTGAATGTGGCAGAGACTGTGGGATTGTGGGCCAACATGATAGCCCAGAAAAGGGTCCATGCCCATGGCCTTTTGGAAATGATTTATTTCCTGGGACATCACAACCTAAGCCATGAATGTTCCTGCCTTTGCCAGTGTGCATCCTTGTACCTGTTGTTTTGGTCTTTGTTCCCACTTTTAAAAATATTTGTTAACTTTTCTTTTCTAGTAGCAAATAGCAACAGCAACAGTATAGAACCGCCTGGCAACAGTATAGAATTGTTTAAGTCGGTGTTCGAGGTCTTGCTTTGTTTGTCTTTTTGCTCTGCCTTAAATCCTAGTCTCGTGTGTTGTTTCCTGGATGTCAATGGTTATATGCAGTACTCAAGGTGAGGGGGGATGAGGAGGCATGTCATCTTCAAGAAGATGTTATCTTTTTGATGGCAGAAAGAGCCTCATTGCTAAATGGATTTCAATTATTACTATCGAGGCCTAAATTTTCTGCTGTAACTATTACTGGCAATCAATATTTTTGTAAATACATTTCTTTAGTGGTGTAATGCAAGTGGTGTTTGACAAGGTAACAGAAAAAGAAATTAAGATATTAAAGCAGTGAAGTTAGAACTTCTCTATGGCAAAATCTAATATAACAGACCTTAAAATAGACACATTACACATCCCACACTTTTTTGCTGTGTGCAAGCCCCAGTAATAATGTAGTCTTAGTGTGCAATCCCTAAATTTTGTAGGATTAACCACAAAGTCTCAGCAAACAGTTTTTTAATTTAGCTGATGGCTTTGGGGTGGGGGTGTCAGTATGAGAGATGTTTAATCAGCTCAGCTTCTTGTCTTATGGTAAAGAATGATGGCTTAAAACTGAAAACAGGAAATGATGGAAACTTCCAAAATGTATTCATGTGATAACACATAATTTATGAGTGACATGAGAAACAAAAAACATTCTAAAACTACATAAAAATATACATTTCTTAAGCAATTTACACGATATTGTTGCTTCCCACAATACCCAGGGTAAACTGTAATTGCTATAAAAAAAATTCATTAAATTGATACATGTGTCTGACCGATAACTGTTTGGTGCTGTGCAACCCTTGTAAGACTGTGTAGCAGAACAATGCAGTCAATAATTATGGGCTCATAGCTATATTTTGTACCAAGTTACTGTTTCATTTAATTACATTATGCACACATTTATTTTACTACCCATTTCTCTGTGTTTTTGTTTTTAAGTTTGCTTTCACTTGTTTAGAAACTTTGTGGTTTAGGAAATAAAGTTCCAATTGTTATATGACATGTAATATGCTGTAATAAGTTATCATTACAGAATGCATACATTAATATAATGTAAAAATATACCAACTCCTGTTTAATGCTAATTAAAAATGATTATAATCCTAACATTTATTGTGATTTTATTTTTATGGGTATTATGACACTGTCATACCAAAAGACATAACCTTTCATGCCCACTAGTGACACCATATGTGATGACACAGCTATGCCACATGTAGTATCTAACCCTTATAAAGCAGGGTTCAAATAAGGACCAATCCAGTGTTTCTATTTTGCTTTGTTTAAGCAATATTATTGTATGTGTGAGAATTATATGGTGGGAGAAAATAAAGAACTAAGAAGGGCTTTGTTTGAAGAAAACTTGGTTAGAACTTTTTACCCCGACTCTTGTATAGTCTTTCTTGTGAGATCTGTAAGATGTGCTCACCTAGTTCCATGGGACATATATTTTTCAGTTGCATCATGGCAGCTTGAGCTAGGGCGATGCATCTTTGATCATGCAGTCAGTCTGGAACTTCAGGCTGGAAGAACAGGCCTAGGCAAGGAATTACCAACCAGCACATCTATGTCTGCAGTCAGTAGCTGAGAGAAACACCTCTCATAAACATTAACTTCATCTGAGCAAACAAGCACTGACTTCAAAAGCAGAAACCAAAGGGCAGACAGGAGATCTAAGAAACGGCAACATGTTCTTCAGCCGGTCTCCATGTTTGTGGCTACTGCAGCCCAACACAGACCTAAATCAAATTTTCACCAGTGCTTAACAAGTGGCCTTGACTTATGAATAATATACTACATTTCAGTTATGGTAGTACCAAATGGTAGTAGTGTTGTACATAATTGTGTCATGTTAATTTAGACCCTGTAGGCTGACAAATTACTTTAGATGGATGGTTTATTCTGACATGCCTTTGAACATACATGGCCATTAAGTAGCTGAAGAAATACTATTTCACAGTAATTAGTAACACTTCCCATATTAAAATTATACAGAGACTGAACCAGACACTTGCAGTGCTTTACTGCACTTTCCATCTGAAGCTTTGGTGGTGATCCATTAACAAAAGCCTCATGTGAAGTGTAGTGTACCATTTTCAGACTCTTATTTTCTTTTCATGTCCTTAGCTCTTCCTTGAAAATAGCTTCTTTCTCCTTCTTCACTGGAAACGCACTCTCCAAGTCTGTCAACCATTCTACCTTTGAAAAGATCAAAGTGGGCGCTGCAACTTTTTACATTCAAAATATTAGCCATTAACATTTCATGATACACTTTTAGTGATGCTGCTGTACCTTGTGATTCATTGTATACTTTCAAGTAAATATCATTTTTTCTTGTATCTTGAACTTTGTAAAGAGAGATGTGGAATTTTCAACAAAAAAATCCTTTAAAAATGTCATACGATGCTCATGGATCAGACCCATATTAAAAAGACACTAAGCAGGAACATTTGTTATCAATAAACAATTTCCCCCCGGGATCAATAAAGTTTTCTGATACTGATTCTGATTCATTACATTCATCATTTTCTGTCTACAGTAGCAAAAGTTAATCAAGCTTTTCTCTGTAGAGGCTATTTGAACCACAGGGGGTTGGTACAACAGAAAGGCAAACACATAAAAAAGCCATTTAACTTTGAAGAAACTAAATCAGAGCTACAAAGGCAACAACACAGGTAACCTATTAACAAGTTTTGTCCATTAACACTTGAAATGTGAAAAGTTAAGATAAAACTACAAAGTATTTTGGGCCCAAATTGGAAGTGCAAGTTACTAAAAATGCAAATTTCCCCAAGTCTGTTAAGCTGTATAATGACACCATGTTAGCAGGTATTTGGAAAGCTAGGGATTCCTAGCTAGTAGGAGAATCATGGAGAAAATATGGGGGAAATTATATATGCAGAAGTTTAACGTTTAACGGCATACAGAGCACTTAGTGCACCAAGGAAGACATTTAATATGACATAACCTGGCCTATGCAATATCCATAAAACTGATCTCAGCAACCCTATGCTCCAGTCTTACCACAATAAGTAATACAATACTAAACTATACATAACTATAAGTCTTACAAAGCTGATTATTATTGCAGAACTACTGTTTGGGAAGTGATAAAATTCAAGGCTAATATACAGTACTACTAGTCTGCACATGGATGTGCTAGGAGAAAATTAAATGACTCAATCTACAAATGTCTAACTTAAGCATATGGCTTAAAGTTGTTAGAAGTAACAATCTTATAGAGATACTAGGTCTAAAAACTAGATACTAAAAGATACTACAATTGCTATCCATCCAATTAAAGATACTTGATATGCAGTTTGTGAGTTTATTTAGTGGTATTGTATCATTTAGCACCACAGATAAGTATAGTTGTGTATCATCAGCATAGCTATGATAATTTATTCTGTGTTTTATAATAATTATAAGGGCAGCATATATAAGAACAGTAGTGGAACTAATACTGATCCCTGTGGAACATCATATTGTCATGGCATGGGCATAAATGCAGCAAAGGAGCTTTGTAAACCACATTAAATAATCCAGGTCAAAATGGCAATCAGGTATATAAAGAGTAATCCAAGACAAAAGCCAAAAACACTCCTAGTTCAAAACCACACGGCAAACAGATGCCAAAAGGGATAAGCAAGAATGGTCAAAAAGATAAACAATGGTCAAAATACAAGAACACGTTGTAATGCTCAGAATCACTAGAAACAGACAAGACTTCACACATAGTCAGAGCAGTTAGTACTCCGGTGATACAGACCTGTCCTGACTACCATGTGAAACCACAGCTCCTGTTACAGTACTTCTCCTCAAATGTTCACCTTGATAGATGACCAGGAGCCTACCACTGGATCGAGGTCCAGGATGCTCCGGATGCCTACAATGGAAGTCTGCAATGAGGCAGGGGTCCGAAATGTCAGCCACAAGAACCCAACACCTTTCCTCTGGTCCACCACCAGCCCAAGAGATACTGCAGGCTGCTATTGAGGAGGGAACTTCCTACTTCCAGAGCCAGGGAGAAGTGTTGCCTGGAACCTCCTCTTCTAGTGGACCTCTCAGGATGGGCTTCAGCAATGATACATGAAACATATGAGACACTGGACCTATAAAGTGTAAGACTTAATTTTCAACTTGGAAGGCTCAGCTTCAGATCCCTAGTGGACAACCATACTCGTGACACCGGGCTGTTTGCTGGGAAGGCAGTCTGTTTTATTCTTTGTATCTCTGGATGGCCTCTCTGATGCTGGTGTGGGTATTCTCCCATACTTCTTCAGCTTGCTTGAATCAGTCATTGATGGCTGGTACTCCAGAGGGAACTGGATTCCATGGCAGCAGTGGTGCTTGGAAGCCTAGAATGCACTGGAAAGGGGTTAAATTAGTGGAGGAGTGTTTAAGGGAGTTCTGTGTTTATTCTGCTAATGGCAGGAAGCAGGCACATTTATTATGTTGAGCGTTGCAGTAACACTGTAAAAATCATCCCATCTCTTTATTTTACCCTTTCTACCTGTCCATTTGACTGAGCATGGAATCCTGAAGTCAGACTCACTGTGATGTCCAATTTCCTCACAAAGACCCTTCAAATTTGTGAGATAAATTGAGGACTTCTATCTGACACTGTGTTCTGGGATCCCAAAGAACCTGATAACATACTGCAACATAACCTCAGACAGTTGGAAAGCGGTAGGTAGTTTGGGAATAGGGACAGAATGTAGAATTTCTGTCAACAATTACTAGAACATGTGTTGCCTTCAGAGACAGGCCTATGGTTATGGTTATGCATGGTCTATGGAGAACTGGCAACGATACCAATTTCCCAGAGGGAAAGTGTCTTGGAGACAGGTATAGCATGTTGTCACATATCTTGTCACTTTATCAATTTTGGCCACCAAAACCTTTCTGTTAGCAGGGATGTCATTCTGGTAACCCCCGGATGCCCTGATGCTGTGTTGGCATGTATCCACCTTATCATCTTGTCCCTGATGCTGGTGGGTACAAAGACCTTGTCTTGTGGGTATTTATGTTGGGTGCGAAACCCTGTTCTCATCATCACTGGCTATGAGATCATTTATTATCTTTTCTAAAGCTGTTTCAGTGCTGTGGCCTGACCTGAAACCTGACTGAAAATTTTCTTGTATATTATTTTTTATTTAGGTTTATTATTATTCATTGTGTGCCAAAGCTACTTTTTCTAAGACTTTATTTAAGAACTGTATCTTTTTTTAGTAATGGCTTTTTACAGTTACTATTACGGCATCTGTGAAAACACCACAAGTGAGCAGTTTAAGATTTCTAGGAATAATATTTCCTAGAACCTGTTTAAAGAATGCAGTTGGAATGGGGTTTAAGATACACATTGAAGTTGATGAATAAAGCCACACAGTTCTGTTTCATGTCTTTTGAAAAATATTCATTGTAAATTTAGTTTTAGTGATCAGTTGTACTTCAGGGTTTGCGTTTGTTCTGTTTGCTCGAATATTAGTAATTTTATCATTAAAGAATACAGCAAAAGATTCACATGTTGGTTTGGAAGCTTCTAATAACCAATCTTTTACTGTGGTTTGATTTAACAGTCAGTCAATAGTTAAAAACACAACTATAGGCTTGTTACTGTTTTTATTTATCATGTTTAAAAAGTATTGCTGTCTTTTCTTTTTTATTTAGATTATCAACACAATCATTTAAAATGTAATGATGTATTATCAGTTTACTTTTTCTCCATGTCCTTTCTACAATCCTACATTTTCTTTTGAGCTTTTACACTCCCTTACTTTTCCATGGCCCTTTTTTGGGTTAGATGTCTTTTTTTACTGGTGCAAGTCTAGGGTGGATCTTTCTTATAATTGAATGTCTCCACCATTTCACAAACTGTTTTTCTTTTGGGGAAAGGGCTTTGTCTTTTAAAACATTAATACATTTATTTGGGGTTGATTCAGTAAAGTATTTTTTCTTCATATCATTTGGTTTTTATCTGCGCAGGCTTGATTAATGCAGTAAAAATGATGCTGTTGTCCAAAACTGAAAAATATAGAATTTTGTCTATGTTTAGATGTAGGCCATTAGGAGTTAACTCTAAGTCTAGTTTATGTCCTCAATTATGAGAAGGATTTGAAATTAAAGTGGAATGGAAGTGAAACTAGAAGCTGGATTTCTTTTCAAGGCTTTTGTCAACATGAAAATTAAAATCACCAGTCACAATAATCTCATCATAATCAGTGATACAGATAGACAGAAGCTCTGAGAACTCAAGTAAGAATGAGGGTGAATACTTTGTGGGCTTCCTAGCTAACACTTGACCACAGTGACTGATGTGTCTAATACTTTAAGCAAACTTGACTGAACATGTGTGTTAGCAGTGGGTTATTAAATGTTTAAATACTTTTAAAATTCTAGGTGAGATGTAAATTGAACACATGCTTCTAAAAATGATTAATAAATTATCTCACTTCAGTCACCTTTCTTACCAGTGTTTAAAGACATAGAAGGAATGAATGCACTCCTTCCCTTTACCTAAGCTACAAATGATTACAAGAAGAGTGAGGACATAGAAACCTAGAGTATTTCCCTGTAGTTAAAAGGGCAGATAAACATGCTTCTGCATTGATCTCTGCATGCTCACCTTCAGCTGTCCTCTGGGAAATAAAAGCCACAGCAGGCACGCCTGGTCTGTGGGATGCTCCTGACAGCATGTTTCAGCTCAGGAGATACTGGGGAGATGTGTTGTCTGCTTAAACTTGCCAGGCAGAGTGAAGAATAGGCAAAAGATCAAAATCTGCCAGTGATTTTCCATGTTGCGAGGCACTTTCAGGTCAGGTGCATTATACCATTACTGCAGTGCTCACCCAAACACCGTGAGGGTTTTTTTTCTCTGTTCTTCTTTTTCTGGAGTCTGACTGAGAGACTGGAAGCCCTCAGGAATGTTTTATAATAAGCAGAAGAGAAGATTGCATTATGAGATCTAAGATGTGCCTGGCTGAAAGTGATTATCCTGCTCTCAAACTGTGGGAGAGGCAAGTAGAAATTAGGTTAAGTTTAATTACTTTGTTTTTATTCACCAGTAACCTTGAGAAGGGGAGGGCTCTGTACTTAAGGCTATTAAGTAATAAGTTCTCAAAATACAATCCATTTGTGAAAAGAAGAACTTACGTAATGGATTTCTGATAGAGCAGACGCTATGGGTCACATCCTCCAGATTCAATAAAAGCCATGTACACTTCCTCATAACCAACTTTAGAGCTTTAAGAGAAATTTAAGCAGATCTGCCTCCTTTGCTTAGAACTGTATTCATTAGACTTTTGATAGGCACTTGTTTACAGAAATTGACTTTGAAACTCTTTCCAACATGACATTGACTGGAATCACTTCCTCAAAAGATTTAATGCATGAAAGATATTTAGCCCTGTTTTGTTGAAATTTGGATCTGATGGGAGGACACAGTGATTGTGATTAACTTATCATGGACTAAATGTCACAGTGACTCATGGGGAACTGTCACATCAGGCTACATCAGAGCTCATTTATGCTACAGAACAAATCACATCATCACAGTAAGACTATTCTAATCTGCATCATTGAGGTTGTTTTATGTTTTAAAATTTAATTATGAACAATTTGTGCTCATTGTTTGGGATGTTAGTAAAAAGCTTTTTATTTGGGTCTAGCAAGAGATCTCACATTTTATGGTGTAATATGTTGTGCTGTAGAATTTTTTTTAATCTATTTTAGTTAGATTTGTGGACATTTTAAGAGGTTACAATGGTGGAAGTAGTAACAACTCAAAATGCCTTGCACACCCTAGTTCCAACCCTGTTTGCAGTTTACATTAAAATGGTGTTTAAAGTTCCTGATATTTCTCTGTTGAGTGGTGTTTGAACATATGTCAATCTTTTGGAATTTTTTATATTTTGGCACAAAAATATTTTATTTATTGAGGGAAATTATCCAATATTACAAATGTGTAATGGAATGAAAAAAAAAAAACATTTCTGAGGACCTCACAAAAAGAGTTGGTGATGCTCATCAGCATGAAAAAAGTTACTAAACCATCTATAAATAACCTGGACTCCATATATCCACAGGTAGGAAATGCAGGAAATACAAGACAATACAATGTTACCTTTTCCATGAGTGCTTGACCAACAATGATCACAGCAAAAGCAGGGTGTGTAAGGGCAAATATATTTTTCTT
>JBBIGC010000145.1:9274685-9292660 GCA_037576955.1 Lepidarchus adonis
TAATGTTTATCAGTACATTGCAGAAAATAATGAACTTTATCACAATATGCTAATTTTTTGAGAAGGACCTGTAAATGACTTCTCAGTACAAAAATCTGCACACAGTTAAATAACAATTAATCAATTGTGGATCGATGCATTGTTACAGATTGATTCATTTTACACTCCTTCATTGTACATCACATGACATGTCACAAAACGTCATTACAGAGGTGCTTTAATGCTTTCACATCTCAGGACAACACACAAAGTCATTTATGTCACTTTATTTACCATGGACACCCTCAAAGAAGAGATTGATAAGATACCTTTTAGATGAAGCTAGTGCTTTACATGCTGTGCATTACTTACACAAGCATTTGTTCTCCAACTGATATCATGTTCAGATTAGGCCTGCTTGAATCACCTGCTTTACCCGGTCTTATTAAATTTGTTCTTTCCTCTTCTGTTGTGCAGATGTGGTGGCATATGTTGATGTGTGGTCTGCAAGTAGAACTGAGAATTACTCTGATCCCTTTATTCACCAGCTCCAAGATATGGGTGCTCAGGTATGATAACTAGCTTAACTCCTTTAACTTTGATGGACAATCCCATTGTCAGGATTCTGTCTATGTTTACAAACTGTTTACACTCGTCACTTTACAAACTGTTACACGTAACACGTGCCAGTCAATTGCACTACATCTTATATATTACACTGCACAGATACTGCACGTTTCTGACCTCCTCACTATTTATATATATATCCCTGCTTATTTATTATCCCTGTCCTATTTGTTTGATCTGTGCTTCTCCTGTGTCATATGTGTTTGATATTTGTTCGATTGTGCTATATATTTTTCTTAACTGGAGCCTCATTGTCTCGTCTTTTTTGTATACTGTACTGTATATAGCAGAGATGACAAAGTTTACTTTGACTTTGATTTGGCTTTTTAAAGGAACTCGCATACACCTTTAATTTCAGGTATCTAAAACGCTCAACAAGCAAGTGACCCATGTAGTGTTTAAACATGGCCATCAATCCACATGGAATAAAGCGAAGAAAATGGGTGTGAAGATTGTGTCTGTCCACTGGGTGGCCAGGTAAACTGAATGAAATACTAATATACAGGGGGTCCTTGACTTACGTCGGGGTTACGTTCGTCTGAGTGTGACGTGAGTCAAAACTAGCTTTATTAATCTCCTACCAGTGTAATGACCGAAGGCCATTCCTCTGTAAGTCCACCAGAGGGAGACACTGACCCACCTGAGGCTCTGTTATGCCCTTTTCTGAGCATTTTATGCTATCTACATTCACTTTCACTTTGCAGCAACGTAACCAGTAAGTTTGTTGAGTATGATGTAAGTCTAGGGCTCCCTGTACTGTGTAGTTCATTTAAGGTCTGTTTATATTGGAACAAAACTGTATTGGGGCAAACAATAAAAAATGTATTGGAATGAATTAAACAAATTAATGTGCTCAATGTAACATAGATTAAAACCTCACATTAGATTCTTTGTGTCATATATGCACAAGTAAAGGCCCTTAGACTAAACTTGAATGCTTGCTAGCTGCTTTTTGAATAAAATATTAATGAAAGTACAAACATTTGATTTGATCTTTGATTTATTTGGGCTGATGCCAAAAGCTTTGTAAGGATTAAAGTCATTATGCTGTCTACTGGATAATACTGAATTTGAAGTTGTTTCTAATATTGGCCAGTAGATGTCACTCTTATTCAAGCTTACATTGCTTGAGTGAAATTTTGTGATCCCACCACTTGTCTGTGCAGGTGCAAAGAAAATGCTGAACATGTAGATGAGGCCTTGTACCCTGCTCAACATGAAGAATCAAAGCTAAGTCACTTGAAAAAAAGGACGGTAAGCCAGTTGATCTACTTAATCAGGAAGCAGATTTTCTCTAGAACATAATTTCTTTTAGAAAGTTTACACTTGTTGCTAATTACAAATCCCCATTAATTACTGTTGTTTTTGTAGCATCGTTGCATGCAGCCAAGGGACATTCCTTTGAGCACTCCTAAGCGACTGAAGAGAAAGTTGGACAAAATGATGGAAGGCCTGGTCCGTTCATCCCCCATAGGCAAGAAATGTGTTTAATATATATATATATATATATATATATATCAGCACTTTTTTTTAATGTATCTTCACATTAATTGTCTGTTTGTGTAGTTTCAGATACATCTCCATTTATTATTGATGAGGAGAATAGAATAGTTTACAGTCCCTCTTCAAAAAGGGCTGACACCATGGCACAGCGACTGAGAGAAATGAAAGAACAACGTGAAAATCTCTCACCCACTGGTACATTTTCTGCTGTCTTTATAGAGATTTATATTGTCTCAATTATTGTCTACAGTCCATTTCTTGTGTTGTGCCTACAATATTTGCTGAAAAAATGTGATGTTTTTTAAGGTCATGTGCTTTTTTAAAAGCTATAATATTCAAATAACTTTCGTTACTTCTTTCTCAGCTTCACAGGTTCAAGACTCAGAACTGTGCAGCTCTCCAAGGCTTTCACTGGGGGATACTCCTATCAACATATCCAATCAGCTACTAGGTCAGGGCAAATTTTTTCATGAAGTATTTATGTGGTGGGGCAAACATTGTAATTTAAAGACATAAAATGTATAGTCAAAACTTATATATAATATATAATATATTTCATTCAACACTGAGAAGCTACAATCATGGCTTCTAAACGAGTTCAACAATAGGGATTTTCTAATCAAGTTTTTTTTGCCCCAAGACTCCTATTCACTTAACGTGTTCTGCCCTGACCTGTCCCAATAAAAATCTTTTAGAAATAAATAATGGGAGAATGGAAGATTCTGGTCTTTTAATACTTTGTTGCTGGCTAGTAATAATAATTCTAGCAACAGAACAATTTAATAAAGATTCATTATAAAATGGAAATGTTTTTTAAGGGTAATCTTGAGAATTAGTAATGCAAAAATACAAAAATACCAGTGAGAATTGCTGCGATTTTTTTTGATAATCATCATAAACAGACAAATATTTATTTATTTATTTATTTATTTATTTGCAGAAGAAGAAGAGCCCCACTTGTCAGAAATCCATAGTCACTCTGGCAGAAATAAAGAAGATGAAGAATACCATGACCTGCAATCAACCAAAATTATATCTAATGTTAAGAAAGCATCTCCTCCCTCAGATGTTATATTTACTTTTTCTGAGGAGTTTAAAGAGTCTGTTAAAGTCACAGCTTCACCACAAAGTAAAAGACCAAGGAGATCATCTGCTGGAGTAAAGAAACAATCCTCTTTGGATTGTTACATTCGCAAAACATCCTCAAAAAAATCATCCCCGCCATTGAAATCAAATGATAAAGCAACTAAAAATTCAAGAAGATCATCATGTAACAGTAAAGCACGCAAAAGCAGCTCACCCCTTAGCTGTAATGGATCAGGAATAAGTGAGATTTCCCTATGCCTAAAAGAGGCTAATGCTATCTCTGAGTTAGCTGACTCTGGAGCATGTTCTTCTGTAGACACTTCTCTTTCAAAGTACAATCCATTAGCTACAACTAAAGACGTAACCTCCTCAGAGTTTGTCCAAAAAACGGTTTATGACAAACCAGCTGCTCTAGTCTCTGGCTCCAGTAACCAATTTGGCACTAACACTGATGATGAGGATGACTGTGTTTTTGAGGACTACTTCACTTCAGTCAAGAACACATTGGGGCACAGGGTCAACTTCGCAAACTCATCTTCCGAAAGGGTACAGTTGCCCTCCTTTGATCTTCAGCCTCCAAAACACAACAGACGCAAAAGCAGTCCCCTGGAGTTCTGCACTGGAAACAGAAAGCACAAGGTCTTCAATGGCAAACTTGGATTAAAGGCATCAGATCAAGGATTCAGTAAAGTATCTGATGAAGTTGCCTCAGTGACATCTAGCCCAGGATTGGTCTCCAAGATGTCTGTTGCACATAAAGTGTCTGTAAGTGAAGAGACAAATCAGGAACTTGCTGCAAAGAGACTGAAGAGAAGAACCGAGCAGAATCAAGCCACTCCTTCAGAAAGTAAGGATGGTTAAAAAAAAAGCCTATTAACAAGAATTAAACTTTTATCAGCCTGTGCCACAACATTCTGAAGTTATATTCCATCTCTGAGCTTCCTTCATATTAGGTTATAAAAAGTCTAATTCATTTATAAATAAAGATGCAAAGCTTATCTTTGAACCATCAGTGTACACAAGTGCTACAGTTTACACTCAGTTGATCAGTTTTGTAGCTTATATTTTGCTTTTACCATGTGAAATTTCCATTGTTTTTTGTTCATGCTTATGTGTGAATGGATGAAACACCCTTTAATTGTTCATGTTATAATTCTAATAAAACGTTTTCACAACCTTATGCCTAAACATGTATCTCAAGTCTGAGACTGAAACAGCATGTTAACAATAATGACAGAGCTCAGCTGTGTAGACGTATCTGTGGTGTGCCGCTGTAGTCTGAATTTTTTTTTTTTTGCTTTGCATATTTTCATTTGTAGGCAAAGACAGTGAAAACATCTCAGATGGGCTCACTGACAGATGTTCTGAAATGTGTAGCAAAAAAGGGAGTTTGAAAACGGACAAATTCTTGAAGGTAAAGGTTTTTCACGATTTTATTAAATTAACTCTGGTCTTTTTTCTTTTTCTTTTTTTTTATAAAATATAATGATGACTCTTTTTATTTCTTTATGCATCTACTCCTTTGTTCATGCCTGTTCATAAAAAATTATTGATTAAATTGTCAACAGGTTGTTTGACATGCCACATCTAAACCAAAAACAAATGAAGGGATATACAGGATGGTGTTTACGTCTTGGCAGAGTGACATTTTTTGTATTTGTAGCGAGAGGAGTAATATAATTTTTATTCGTGTGCTCTTGCCTCATGTTGCAGTATGCGCAGTGTTTCATGACCAACACTAAAAGGTTAGGCTTTGAAATCCTCAGTCTATTTTTTGCTGTTTATCTTGTTTGAACTCTAATTTATTTAAATATAAACTTTTAATTGGAGTATATGGTTCCATAGCCCTTTGGTATTTAACTCTAAACTATGAAATAATGTAGCACAGCTCAGTAATGAAGCATAATAATTGCCTTTGAAGCAGTTGCTTTTTGTTTGGCTCTTTTGTAGTCTTCTTGGCTTCCTGTATGGGTCGTCTTTACATCTGTGACATTGCACCTGGCCAAGTCAGTCTTTTACATTCCTTCAGCCATGACAGAACTCCCTTCTTTTGCCGAGTGGTGCTGAAGGCTTTCATCTTGAGTCTCTCTGTTTGGTTTCACTTCCATGCAGCCTGTGTCCCAAAGCACATTCAGCCTTGTCATAAGCTGGTGCAGAACATGTCTGTCTGATAGCATTCCATTGTGTGGAAGATATGAGAGTTGGGTGTATGTCGTCATATAAGCTCCACCTCACTTCCAGGAGTTAAATAGGTTTGTCTATAATAGCAACTATTGTGTTTGCCTGTTCAGTAAAGATCAAAAAGCGTGACCTCACACTGGGCCCTGATGTCATGAGTGATAAGTATCGTGAAGGTTGAAATGAATCTTTACTGGGATGAAACATCTCCTTTGAGGTTTTTCATACTATGAAGCACACACAGGGTTTATTAAAAACACCAGTGAGTCATAAGACTAGTCTCTTTCACTGGCTTTTTAGTTGAAGCTGTAGGTTTGTTGAATGCAGCAGACATTGCAGGTGCCCTTGATGGGTTACATCCTGACAGTTTAGCATATGATCTCATGAGTGATTCTGCGATTCATGAGCTAGTGGAGCAACTGCGCCACAGCTGTGACAGTGTAGTGTGACCTGGTGTCAAAATGTCTTAAAGGTGCCCAACAATGGAGAGACAGCAAGCAAGAGAAAGAATAAAACAAGTATATGAAATGAATAAATGTAAATGTAAGTAGATGCAGCACTGAAATCAAATCAAAGGAAGCATTTCGTTTTTTGTTGCCTATATAATGGTTGAGTACCGTCTCTGTGTGTGAATAGAAACCTTAGTTATATTAGAGTATGCGGACTACCCACCAAGCTTGGTGTGTCATACCCTAAAGCATTTCCTTCATTTGTGCTCGGTGTATTGGAAACAAATGCTTGAGGCAGTTCACACCAGTGCTTAGGTTCATGTTCTTGTACATGGCCTGTTTCAGCACTGTTGCTAGAGAACTGCTAAAGGGCATCTCCTAGGTATGTCTTGTTACCACATAAAACTTGTTGTACTTTAATATCCCAGAAACCATTGGGATTTTATTGTTGTTATTCTTAAAATAGAATGTACCCGGCGACCTTTAACATTTACTATCATAAAAGCCCACAGATGAAAAGAGATGATAATTTTTTCTCTTTATTACATGCAAGTCATTGCAAGACACTAAAATTCCCATACATGAACATAAGTTTTAAACAAGTGGGATGATATGATATGTAATATTAGTATTTTTTAGCAATTGTAATACATGAAATAGTTAAAGTGCAGCTTTTGAGATGGTTTAACATTTACATTTAGCATATTCTCCACAAAATCACATTCCACAAAAAGCCATGTCTCCGCTTTCATGCCGACTTGCAAATTTCATGTGACACGATTCCATTAGTAATTAGTTATTAAAGCTAATTTAAGTATATCAGTATTCTGCCTTCTATTTTTTCCATTGAAAACGTATCTGTTGCACCCTGCTACATTTTTGCTGTCATGCCAGTCTTTCCCTGTGCACATAAAACTGCTCCACACTGCCGTGTCAAACCTTGTGATCCACGGGAAGCAAGATTTATAATGTGTTTTGTATTTGACGCAAAAGAAGCTTCAGCTCATATGTTTGCATCCACATTTAATGTGCAGTTAATTTACTTCTAAAAATGATCTAAACCATTTAAACTAAACCATCTGAATGTATTGCTTTCCTTTTGTTTAAAACTTTTCACTGTAAATGCATTTATGTCATTGATTACATAGTTACATAATAAGTAGTATTATGTACAATTAAAATAGTTTTAAACTAAACATAAAATCATTATTTTATGATTGTGTTACTGACAAAAAATGTCATACAGTAATGTAATCTTCACCAACCAATGATTGGCTCCGTAAGAATCAACATTCTGGAGTGGCCTAGCCAGTCTCCAGACACAGCCGCACTTCTTATCATTCCCAATGTGACTCTTTTTACCCATTTTTAAAGGTAAAGAAGAAACTGCATGTCCTCAGTCACTTGTTCTGCCCTCTGAAGCTGAGCGATGTTATAGGCTGATTGTATAATATCCAGTGAATCTACACGGATTTAGTATTAAACACTGAAGTAAGTCGTGAGATTTATGATTGTCACTTTTTTCTCATTCATTATTTCACTCGGAATAGTTAGCAATGGAATATTAATTAAGGCTTTTCGTTCAGTAAGCTAGCTAAACTATCAGAACATATCATTTGGAGTCCCAAGTGGTGCAACTGTCTAAGCATTGGTCCTTTACATTGAAAGATCATGAGTTTGATCATCTGTGGTACCACAACCATTTGTGCACGGGTGTTCAAGACTAAAGCATATGCCATTCTTCACTATTGATGGTATTGTGTGAATGGGGGAGTTCTTGCTGATGAGTATAATTGACTTGCTTTAAATAAGGGGAGAAAATCTTGAAAAATGTAACATGCATCTAAAGAATTTGATAATTTATTAATTCTATTGAGTTCTAATTTAAGCCTGTAAAATGCTGTTTGACCTACAATAACACCACGCTCTTTTGATTTTCCATAATATATTTAATTTCTATAGACCATTTTTAAAGGTTTAATTTCATTGATTAAGCCTGAATCTGTGTCTAGATCCACTTTTCTAACGCTTTTGTTGCCTTGTCAGGCTAAACACTGAGTGTGATGACTGAGTGAGAGAAATTTTGCGTAACCTTTTCACACCCAGCTTTCTAGGTTCACTGAAAAAAGCTAAAGGATTAGTTCAATGAGAGTGTTCCTTCTTCCGATGAATGATGAGCATATTAACTTTGGCTCAGAATCTGAAGCAATACTCAGTCATAACACTTGCAGTTGTGAATTGAGTCTGAACAATATACCAGCATTCAGTAACCCGCTGTTTTTACAAGACAGAGTTTCTGGCTCAGTCGCAGATTGATAAATGGACAAGAGCTCCTGAAAGGTATTCGAGTCAAGAGTTTGGCAACTGGTTTATGAAGAGATTATTTTATAGATCTTGTGTCTTTTGATTCTAAACCCGCTGCTCGGTTGAACAGCTTTCTTTGCATATCTTCACTTACTGAGGATATTGGCAAAAGATGACATTTGTTAACTCCCAGATTTAAACCTGATTAAACCAAAGAATCAAACAGAGGTCAATGGTTGTGACGGAGAACATTAATGGAAGTGTCTGTGACCATTCAATTGTTTTCAGTCAGCATGTATCACCAGATAATGGCTTGCCATGACCATGTTTTGCAGGCAGCTTCTTCAGCTTTGCCTAGTAGGGCACACCTGCCTGCATGTTGTCACAGTTGCCAATAAGCATATCTATAAACATGTTATGTACTACTGAGCTGTTTTTGCTTCTCTGAGTGCTGATAGACCTGAACCCCCAACTTCCTGTGGTGGAAGCAGAGAGGAAGGTGTGTGTGTGCGTGTGCGTGTGTGTGTGCGTGTGCATGCGTGTGTGCCCATGTGCTTGTGTGGTGGACCTGCTGTCCTGGGGCCAGTGGACGGATGGAGCGCTGGGACATGTTGCTCTGCTTAAACAACACACTAACTGCTTTTCCCTCTTCATGGCCTTGGACTTGTGTTTCCTTTCCACTCACCAAATATGCAGATACATCCGGCATGTTTTCCTCATGCAAGCGCCCAGCCTGTCATTTCATTCAATGTTTTGCAATCCAATGCACCCCTCATCATAAAGAGTTCATTGTTCTGTTTTCTACATGTTCTGAACAATTCATGCGTGAAATGGACGGTATCTCACAAAAGTGGGTACACCTGTCACATTTTTGTAAATATTTTATTATATCTTTTTGTGGGACAGCACTGAAGATATAACACTTTGAAACAATGTAAAGTAGTCAATGTACAGCTTGTATATACTGGATACACAGTTGCACTAGGAAATTTATGAACCTTTTAGAAAACTCTGAATGTTCACATAAATCTGACCTCAGGTGTAATCTGATTGGATTAATCTGAAGTACTGGCAATAGATAAAGAGAAATTAACAAAACTAATTATTCTCACAATTTCATACTTTCCAACATTAAAGGTTTTGTTGGCTAAAGTGTGTAAAGTGTAACTCTGCCTTCAGTCAATGGCAGGAATCACTTGAGCAGTAAAACTTCAATGGAAGTTTTCCAGTATCTGACCATCAATTCTATCAAATGTTTGGTTCATTCCTTTTAATATATACAGTATGATTAATTTCAGGATAGGCTTGCTTGAAAAAATTTGCTGCCAACTTGATTTTACCCATATTTTTCGATATTGTTTCAGTATGGCTGCTCTGACTTTCCCTAGAATTTCTTAAATAAACAAAAAAAGAGTTCATAATATTAGTTTATAGTAAACTGTGATACCGTCACTGCCATGTTTCACGGTTAATTTGAGGTTCTTATGTTGAAATGCTATGTCCAGTTTTGTATCAGAATCAGAAAAACTTTATTTATAAGCAGGAAATTGCTTATGTAGTGACTGCAACATAGAGAGAGCTTAAATATTGCTTAAATAAAATGGCATTTTCATTTAAGCAATAACGATTTTTAATTATCAAACATCTAAACAGTCAGCAAAGTAGAGGCTTCCTTCATGTGATTAGTCCATATACATTTTATATTTTGTAACCTCTTCCAGTTTAATGAGCATCAACAACTTCTTCCTCATAAATATCCTTCATATTGATAGAGCGCCCTCCATTATGTTTGGAACAAAGACACCTTTCTTTGATTTACACCTCTGCAGTATACATTTTAAAATCAAACAATTTAGACATGATTAAAGTTTACATTCTGAATTTTAAAATCATTTGAATACATTTTAGCTTCACTTTGTAGGGATTACAACACTTCTTATATACCCTCATCACCACCACCACCAATTTCAAGGCCCTATAATGTCTGGCACAACTGGCTTCACTGCTGTTTGTGAATATTCAGGTGTGTTTCATTGTTTTATTAGTGCAGGGATAAGATACCTAGACTTTCTTCTACCATCCTCAGGCGACTGGTGGGTTTGTCAGAGACTACTATCCGCAGAACATTTCTTGAACAGAAATACAGAGGCTTCACAGCAAGACACAAACCACTACATAGCCACAGAACAGGACGGCCCGATTACAGTTTCTGAAAAAGAGGTGCCACAGGTACTGGCACACTTATTTTCACCCATGACCCTTCGGTCACAAACCCAGTCCTGTAACCATTAGGCCATGGCTACCCTGAAGAAGATTAATTCTAATTTCTACCTGGTGAAACTAAAATGAATGCAAATAACTCTGCAATGTGCACTTTAATCAAACCTGAATTGTTTGATTTAAAACAGGCAGTGAGCACAGGGCCCACTAGAACATGTCAGACCACCTTCATGAATTCATGAGATATTTAGACCAGTGGCCTGCTGGAGGTCATTTTGTAGAGCTCTGCTAGTGCTCATCATGTTCCTCTTTTCACAATAGAACAGTTGGGTTAAGGACCTTTTACAGCCTTGTCCATCTCTCTCGAAGTAACTGCCTGTCTCTTGGAATCTCCTCAGTGCTCTTGAGATGCAGCAAACCTTCTGGCAAATGCATGTATTGATGTGCCACCCTGCAGTAGTTGGACTACCTGTGCAAAATCTGTAGGGTCCAGATATCTGCTCAGGCTAGCAATATATATACTGACCCGATCTAAATGCAAAACTAGTGTAAAAACATTTAGAAAAGATGAGGAGGGGGGAAATGTCAGTGGCCTCCACCTGTTTTTGTTTCCCACCAACCACAGACCCTGCTTGCCTGACCAGCTTGTCAATACTATCAACATCTCTTTTCTTCAGGCTACCTCCCAGCATACTACAGCATAGAAGATACACCCATCCAAATTTATTTTGAGAATAGCATTTTATGAACTTTCAATATTAGCACCACTAAACCCTAATGATGTCATCATTTTTTCTTTTCAGAAGAATAGAACATTAGTGATGACTAGCATGCCTACTGAGTAAGTATGTTCTGCTATTCTTTTTCATCACCATCATTTTGGTGATTTTGTCATTGAAAAGATGTTAACACATTCTCTCTAGTAAATGAAAAATAAAACCATAATATTTTCAGCAAACATTGATGCAAAGCTACTCTTTATGCCATAAATTGAACAAAAATAAATACATTGTTATGTTTTTAGTTTGGGCTCCCTAAGAGTTTCTGATTCTTTTTACAAGTTTTCAGAGTTTAATCAGCTTGTTAGATCTGATGCATGGCAACAGCTCTCATTAATAAATGTAAGCTGGTGCCAATTTCACCTTATGCACACCTTGTGAACCACCAGAGGTTTCTCTAAGCAACTGTGTAAGACTCTGAAAATGAAAGTTATTGATGTCCACAATGCAGGAAAAGGCTACAAGAAGATAGCATGTCAAAAGTATGCAACAGAATATCTACAGAAGCCTGATGTGTTTTGGAAACAAGTGCTGTGGACGCTTTGGCCACAATCAGCAAAAGCATGTTTGGAGAATAAAAGGAGCAGCATTTCATGAAACAAAAACCTTGCCAACTATTAAGCATTGGGGTGTATCTGTTGTGCTTGTGTTGCAGCCAGTAGCACAGGAAACATTGCATTGAAGAATGGATTCCACTAAATACTTACAAATTCTGGAAGCAAACATTACACCATCTATAAAAAAGCTTAAGCTGAATAGAGGATGGCTTCTATAACAGGACAATGAATTTAACCATACCTAGAAATCCACAATGGACGACCTCAAGAGACGCAAGCTGAAGGTTTTTGGAATGGTCATCACAGTCCCCTGATTTAAACATCATTGAAAATTTGTGGGTAGATCTTAAAAGAGCTGTGCATGCAAAACAACCAAAGGATATTACAGATCTAGAAGCTTTTTGCAAGGAAGAATGGGAGAAAATCACAAGAATGGGGGAAAATGTACAAGAACTGAAAGACTTTTCGCTCTAAAAAGCATTTGCAAGCTGTGATATCTGCCAGAGGAGGTGTTACTAAGTACCCACATTTTTACACACTGCCATAATAATGTTTTTATTTTACAATTTTGTTCAATTTATAGCATAAAAAGTAACTATGCATCAATGTTTTTCTGAAAATATTGTGTATTTTTTGCCATGTCCTAGAGGGACTGTGTTAACAACTTTTCAATTACAAAATCATCACCAAAATCTGTTATCAAGGGGTGCCCAAACTTTTGCATAAGACTGTAAGCATGTATTGTATAAAGAATCATTAAATTTGAATAATTTAATCATAAAAACTTTGTTCTTGTATTTTTGTTCTTTTAGTAAGCAGCACACCGTGCTCCAAGTGATCAACACTTTGGGTGGCTTCACTGTGGTGGACACAGTCTGTGAGAGCACCACACATGTGATATCGGGTAGCCCACGACGTACCCTCAATGTTTTACTGGGCATTGCTCGAGGCTGTTGGATTCTCTCGTTTGAATGGGTGTGTACTTCTGTGTATATATACTACAATATATATTTGTATAGTAAATAAAAACAAATATAATAATGGTGGGTAGAATTTGTGTTGTGTCTTTCTGAAATCAAGGATGCTTCAGCTGGGTTTAATAATAACAGTAACATGCACAAGCACACAGGACAATATTAAGCATAATACAAAAAATAGTAAAGAGATCTATGAGAGCTCCATAAATGAGCCCTATAAATGTAACATTGTGGTGGTGTTAGAAAGGACTCGGCCATATCAACATTATGGGAATTTATCAGTATTATCTGTATATAAGGACTTTTGTGAGATTGATGTGCCACCATAAATCTGCAACTGGTCTTTGTCAGTTTTAAATGTTTACAGTTGTTACAGAAGCAGTAAACTGATATACTATAGCATTCTAAAGGCTAGAAAGTGTACTCTAAACTTAAACAAAAGCAATTTGCCCTAATTGCCTTCTTCGCTGTCTTTAAAGTCATTGAGAGTTTCAAAAAGTACAGAAACTTGTTAAATGTGATCGTGACAGTGTGGAATTTGCTTAAATTAAACAATTAATACTTGACATTTTGTCAAAGCAGTATATGCCATATAGTTAGTTTATTTAACCAATGGACAGAAAACCACATATATTAAAATGCTGTATAAAAAATGTTAGCATGATTGGTTGAAAGGTAGTTTGCTACTGATGATTAATTTTGATTTTTCATAGATCTTGTGGTGTCTAGAACACAGACAGTGGATTCCAGAGGAGCCTTATGAATTGTCTGATCACTTTCCTGCTGCTCCGGTAAGCAAATTACTTTTCATTCTAACAGCTGATCATACTTGTTTTAAAATGGTTGCTTCCAATGGCAGATGTGTTCCAATCACTTGGATAATATGTTTTGATGATTATATAGTATTGAGTATTAAGCAGCATTGAATATATTCCTATGGAGCACCAGTTATCCAAGACTGATATTAGTGGTGGGATTGTGGTTAGGACCTTGTCCGTTTGAGCGGAGCAAACACTTTTTCACACCATTTTATCTTTGCAGCAAGTGTCTTTCTGCCAGCAAAAACACACATTATTATAATAAATGCAAACAAACAAAAGGTTTTGTGTGTAAAAAGTAGTTGATATGTTTTGGGAGTTGGTTAGAACAGAGCAGGTTTGGTGATTTCCCCTCAAAGCCTCCAGCCATTGCATGGATCTCTGAAACTCTCTTAGCAGCAGCACTTGATTTAACCACTGATTAAACCCAAACCAGGTATTTTATATTACAGGATAGTTCATACAAATAATTCCAGGCTTCCATGAAGAGAAGTCAGTAACAGTAACACATTGACAAACGCACTGTTTCCTGTAATAATTTGTGATTTTAAATATAATGTAATATAAATACAACTAATGGTGCCTTTTTAAACAAGTCTTAAATAAGACTTTTGCACAGTATTGTACATCTGTACAGTTAGAACAATTATAGCAATTACAGCATTATTTTTTTTAATCATGCAAAGGTTTGGGCATCCCTTGATTAACTGATTTTGTAATTGAAAAGATGTTAACACAGTTTCTCTAGGACATGGAAAAAATACACAATATTTAAGCAAACATTGATGCATAGTTGCCATAAATCAAACAAAAACATTATTAAAAGTACGTAATCAGTACTTAGCAACAGCCTTCTCTGGCAGATATCACAGCTTGCAAATGAGCTAAAAATCTTTAAATTCTTTTACTTGGGATTTTCTTCCAGGCTTCTAGTTCTGTAATGTTCTAGAGGTGTAGATAGCAGATGAACATGTGGTGACGGTCAGTGGTGGTCATACCAGACCAAGATGCATGGGCCGAAGTCAACAACATGGGCTGGCTGGAAGCTTGTGTATTTGAAAAATGGAAGGGACAGAGTCGGGGGTCATGCTCTGCGACCTCCATCTATTGGGAATTTTTATTTTATTTTCCAAATGTCTGGCTAAGCAGGTATGTTCTATGTTCTGAACTTTGACTGGAAGATTATTCCAAAGCTGGGGGACAACATATGAAAATGCTCTTCCCCTAAGATTGTACGTTGTCTACATGCAGAAATAATAAGTACATAGACCATATCTAAAATAGAATTGTCAGTAACACGTCATTGAGGGACAGCATTCATACAACTATATGACTCACACATAAGCTTGCCTACATTAACATTAAAGTTTATTTTTTTATATAGACTACATTTGTCAATTTCCCCTAAGAAAGTCTAATTACTTGTTGGACATGAGCCTTAAGATTTATGGAAGGTGTTCCCAAACTGTCCTGCACATTTTTTTTAATTTATACACATTTATATAGCTGCCAAAGGAACAGCCAAGCATGTACTGTACAACCTTAGGTAAGAGACCACTTCTGTTTAGGGACTGTTTAGGTGATAACTTGAACCAAATTGTATTTAATGAGAAAATACAATTATAAAACACTTCTGTGGTCATCAATTCCTTCTTGCAATAGGACCAGTCTGAATGGATAAAACAGAATGTCTGAATTTTTTTCAAAAGTTCAGACGTTAGTATTATATTATTTAAAATTTATAAAATTTTCTGTGCATTGTTCAAGGTCTGAAAACACCAGATCTTTTTGATTATATTGACCATTTGGGCTGCAATTAAATGGTGTAACTGCATTACTTTTATGTGAAGGAAATGTTGCCAGTGATTTAAAATTTAAAAAATCTAAACAAAACTGTTCATGTTCCTCAAACACATAGAGAAATTGATAAAACTAAAGTGGTCTCTTATTTTTTTCCGAAAGCTATATATGCAATATATGCAATTTAATCATCTCAAATTAAAGCTAAATGAGTAAAATTTAACCATATAGTGACTTTCATTTAATATCCAATGGGCTTGAGTAGAAATAACCAAAATAATTACCTTTGTTTAGGTGCACTGAAATGAAAATAATGGACCAGAACATGACAAAACACTTTTTCTCATTTTAATGTCATTTTCACATAGAATAAAATGACAATTTTAAGCAAGAGTTTGAATGTGTGTAATACAAACAAATAAATATCCCTAAACTCCTCAGAGAAATACCCTAGTTGTCAGTCTAACTTTGATTAAATGAACATAAGTTACATTAGCCATCATGTGTAGTTTGATCTTTGAACACTACAAACAAAATAATTTATTCTCTCAAAAGATAAAATGCCCCCTCTGCTCCACAGTTTTTCTGTTAAGCCATGAATGTGCACTATGCAGTAATGATCCAAGATAAATCTCAATTTTACTAGTAATAAATTGGATAATCTTTCACAAAGGAACTAGATGTGTGAAACCAAAAAATGGGAAGTCTTTAGTGAGTAAGTTTTAACTTGCTTCAGATGGAGCTTTGGCAATGTAGCTGAAAATGTGCCTGTTTGGTATTATCAATTCACGGGGGAAGAGGTGGTTTCATGGTATCATGTAATAGGTCAGAAGTAACTATTATTAGCATGTTATGAAATGTTTGTGTGATAGATAGATCAAACATCAGTGATCAGGCCACTTGTAAAAGACATCAACTTTCAATCAGATTTTCCAGTGTCTGTTACTTAGAAGCTTTTCCTGTATTTGAGACATTTTCCCTGAAAAACAGCTAATTAAATAGTAAAAATACACACCTCACTAACATTAACTCAAACCTTAAAAGTTGGAACTACCCTTTTTGTCAGGTGCAAGTTTTGTGAGACATAAAAAAGACTCTAATCCTGTTACTCCTTGATGATCAAATCAATCCTAACACTCATTCTAAATAAAAGACAAACTGAAATGACAAGAAATGCAAATATTAAATAACTGTAAACAAAAAAACATCTTCATTTTGCTTTCTACATTTTCTTTCTTACTATAATAAATATCCATGCAGTGGCGGACACTTCTACCTCATCTTCATTTTTCTTTACTTTTGTACCATAGTTGCTCTGTCACTTTCAATCATCTTCATAGTATATAACTGTGGTATTTACAGTATGTCCATAAATATATAGATACTCTTAATAAATTTGCCTTGGTCCACCAAGGTATTTGCATGAGGAATAACGGAAACCCTATCAAACACTGAGTCCATAAGTGCATGCCCATTGCAAAGCAGCTATGTGGCCTGTGACCCTTTTTTAATGGTACTTGCCCATGACTCCCATTAGTTTCATTTTTATGTGTTTCACACATGTTCCTATCAATTTAAAACTTCAAAAGACTCTTTTGTTGCTGAACATGTGGATAAATGTCAAGCATTTCATCCTCCAAACACACACACACACAAATCCATTATTGGATTTGAAAGCTTTGCCACCTCACAGACTCTTCATTTGTTGATCAGAAGTCTGCTGGTCTAATCATTAACATAGTTTCTTTTAATGAATATCCTGAGCCTTTCCAGTAGTACCATTTAATACCATTGAAGCGATTGGTGTTCTGCCCTTGCTGGTAATATACCCCATTGAGATTAGAAGGGCCACAGGCGTCGAACCACCAGCCTGTAAAGATAAAATTATTTGTTAATCAAACACATGCACTGAACTTTCTTAAGCTTGTTTTATGCTATTTATTAGTATTGCAAATAGATTTACAGACATTGATCATATTAGGCTTTGTCATTTCTGACTTTTTCCCTAAGATCCCCTCATGCCTTCCCCTAAAGCCCAGCACTGCAGAGTGCTGAATTAGCAGTGGGTCATGAACATAAGGCAGCCGTAAGATAACGCCAAAGAAAAGCGGGGCGAAAGAGAGAGCCTCCATTTCCCAGCAGTTCCCAGACTATTAATGTCAGTTTTTAACAGGGGCTCTATTCCCAAATGAGCTGATCAGTGATTATCTCCCAGCTAATTTTGATTGAGAGTCATGACCCAGTCACAAAAAATGTAAAGCGCCTTTCAACTTCTGTGCCGAGTTTTGGGGAAAGTGCCAAGTGCCAAAGTTCAACACTTGAAGCAACCAGCGGGTTCAGTCAGCTTGGATTCGCAGTGGGCATTTGTAAGCTCGTATAGACCAACTAGACTGATCAGTGGAGGCATATAAAATCAACCTTATCTTACCTCCTGTGGTCAGTTGTGAGCACTTGCAAACACATTTGTCATTGTCTGCATCCTTTGTGCTAAAATCATTTCCTGGCTGGGCAAGGCTACTGATTTTGCCTGCTGTTCCACTGTAGCCTTTAAGGTGTATCCTGTGTAATTGGAAATGCAGAAATACACAATGTTAGAAGGAAGTTCGTAATTACTGTTAAAGGTGTGTGTGTGTGTGTGTGTGTGTGTGTGTGTGTGTGTGTGTGTGAGAGAGAGAGAGAGAGAGAGAGGGAGAGAGAG
>JBBIGC010000145.1:9298412-9309197 GCA_037576955.1 Lepidarchus adonis
GTAATAACTCACCTATTTTTTTCATTCAGCTTGTTAATTTGATTCTTTTGCAAGAGAATTTCTTTTTCCAGTTTATTTGTTGAAATTGAATTCTCAAGAAGCTGACGTTCAAGCCGAGTTGTTTGGTTTATAACCTAAAGATGAAAAAGAAAAACAGTGTTTCCCACAGAAAGTATTTTAGATAAGCCCAAGCTTTAATTGTAACGGCCTTGAAAAGATGTGCTATTAAGTGAACTATTTGGCAAAGCCTGAATTCTTGAGAGCTTACATAACTGAGGCCATGAGATCTTTAGGGATTTATCTTTGTTTTTATTTCAATTCATTTTCACTTGAAAATATGACACTGTCTTAGAGGTGTTTTAAAGTTATGGAAGATGTGGTATGATTACATAAAGTGCCTTTTCAGTTGCATAAATTTGAACCACTATTATGTAATTAATTCTGACAGTTGAACTTTTTTTTCCACAATAATAATCCATTCCAGGACCAATTGCATCACTCACTGTAAGGCTCCTGAATGGTCCACAGTTGATAACAAGATGCTTTAGGCTTTCACAGCATACAAACCATGTGATGGCCATTTACATAAGACGAGATATTGTGTTCTGTGTGAGCAGGGACGTGTGAAAGACCTTAATTATGGGCAGGGGATGTTTACACATCACTTAGTGTCAAAACACAGGGTGACCTAGCATTTGATGAGTGAAAAATATCTGTTTTCCCTGTACAATAAAATTCCAATACAGGAAAGAAATGGGACAGGGGTGTTGGGGCTACTGTGACTGAAAGGGGTCCACACACAGGCCTCATTAATGAATTCTTAGTCTGGGTTAGTCTTAGTTTCTGGTTTAACTGTTAAACTCAGCAAAAATCTAATGCATTTTCTATGGAGCATCTATCTGCAGAGAACCATGTGAGCACTATGATGAGGAGGAGTCAACATCCCAATTCAGTTCAACAACCATTCTTTAGCAAATAAACTTCACACAGGTTTATTTATTTTACAAGTTTGGTCAAATTACATATATATTTTAAGCATAAATAAATAAATACACATTCTGTACAGAGACATTTGCACAGAATGTGTAAAATACCAAGAGAATGTGTATTTAACTTTAAATTTTTGCCTACAACTGTACAAGTCATTTGAAAAATACACAATGCACTTGGTGACTAGAGGAGCATGAGGTTTTATTGACCAAGAATTTTCATGTACTTTACTAAAGTTGTAGTCAGTTATGCATTATGCATTTCATTTGTCACATTAAAGTAGGACTTCATAGCTGGCCAAAAACGCAGGACTGTCCAATGGGATGAGAGCTTAGCGATGTTTCCATTCCACTATCCCCACTTTTTGCGGAAGCTATTCAGTTTACTGAGAAATACTGCTTTGTGAAATCCAGTAATTCCTAAGTAAAGAACATTCACATATATATGTAGGATGCTCACCTGTGCTTCGACACTAGTAATCTTTCGTGCATGTTCCACCGTCTGAGTGAGGATGTTGGTGCCAATCTCTATCATGGTAGCTGTGTGGTTGTGCACTGCATACTGCTGAATCTGGGCCATGTCTTGTCTCAGGTCTTCCTGGATGTAGTTCTCCAGCTGTGGAAGGGATCAAACACAGGGTATGTGGTCAGATGCAGTAAGCCAGCTGTGGACATGCTAAAATTGGAGTTATTGCTGCACTCATAAGCTTAAGATGACAGTTTTTTATTTATTGATTGATTTTATTTAACCATCTCTTTGTTGTTCATAATAGGTATGTATGTAGTTGTAGAACTGTAGTTTAGCAGATGGCATTAGGTCACCGGGGAAGCTATTTAAAGAAAGAACTCAGAACGTATGCAGATAATTCACCATAAGACATCTGGATAAAACATTTAGAGACAATGTTATCACTACTGATGACTGTAGAGCTGTTCTTTTAAGAGCTGTAATCACATCCTCAAATTAAATAGCAAAAAGAAATTGTCTGTAGATCATAACAGCCCCCCTCCTCAAAACTAGATGTCACAAGGTGTATTATCATGATTAAAAGTTGCATACTTGGTTTTAATGAGTCTTTTATACATGCAATTCAGGCTTGTTCAGAATGGGACTCATTGAAGACTGTGCCAAGTTTGTTCTGGTTCAAAGGGCTTTAATATACTGCTAGGCAAAATCATTTTCAAAGCTCATTGAATATTAGTAATTGGATCTTGTCATAAAAAGGTCATAACCCCTTTCAAACCTACCAAAAGGCTAAATGTGTCTTGACTGTCAGTTTGCATAATAATCTCAGCTTTTAGAAATATGTGCTCTTGGCAGACACTTCTTCCCTTTTTGGCTGATGGAGACCTAATGTCCTTTGGTTTGTTGGGGCTTGTAGTATAAACTTCATAAGCTGTCACTATGTGCACAGGTGGTTTTGTTAACACAAGTGTCTCAATAGTTAGTTTGTAGTTAACCATAAAATTTCCAAGCATTGCTGGACATTTTATAGGTGATCTGAACAAAGCAGAAACTGACTCTTATCTAATGTATGTTATCACAACAGCACATGATAAGCACTTTATAAAAATATATTAGCAGATTTTTTAAACAAATTCCAACCCCAACCCCTCCCGAAAATGTTGAACCTGCTTGCCTTCAGCTGAGAATCGGCAGTGTTTTACTTTTGCAGCTCCATGTTTTAGTGCATTTTAAAACCAATTTGCAGTATGAATTGTAATTCTGATTTAATACATAATCCTAGGAGGGTTTGAAACTGCCCTCCATTGTCACTGTCATTAGTCTGGATTAACATCTGCAGAAATTTTGATCCTTACTGAGGTTGTAACTTCTCCGCCTTTTCCCACATAAGCACTTTTGAGTGCCCTGTAAGAATGCTAATCTTTGTCTCTGGCTTTATGGGTATATGAGAATATGTTTTGTATATACACTACTCACAATAAGTTAGGGGTATTGTGAGAGACTTAGTGGATGTCATACATACGGTTTGTTTCACTTCAGACAGTTTTGGGATAGGGAGGCAATTGTATTGGGGTGATTGTCAGTAAGTCATTCCAACTTCATCATTCAAACAGACATGAACACACAATGTCACTCAACGGACGAGCAGCATCACCTGGTCATGTCACCTTCAGGTCGGTGTCAGTCAGTCAGATGTTGCTCGTGAACTTGGTGTGTCTCAAAGTGTCATCAGCAGACTTGCATCAAGACACCGAATTACTGACCGAGTTCCTGACAGACCCAGGAGTGGAGCCCATGAGTGACAGACCACAACGATGACCAGTACCTAAGGACCTATGCATAACCTATGCGTTATATAACTGTCACACAGCTGCAGCCCGTTTACGAGATGTGAGGGGAATTAGTGTTTCCAGACAAACCATTCTCAACTGACTCCACTGCTTTGGCTTGAATACCAGACGACCGTTGCAGGTGACTCCACTGACACCAAGACACCACCGTGAATGTTTGCAGTGGGCACAAGACCATGTGATCTGGACAATGCAGCCGTGGTTTACTGTCCTGTTCACTGATGAGTGTTGGGTCAGCGCTGCTGGAGAAGGTGAGGTGAGCGATACGCTGTGGTCAACATGGTCCCCAGGGTTTGCTTTGGTGCAGGAGGTGCAACAGTCTGGACCGGCATCACCAGTCAGCACAAAACAGATTTAGATTGGGAACAGATTGTACATGGCTCAGTCACTGCAGGTTCTTACCTTAGAGACATCATAGAACCCATCATCATCCCCCAATTCCACCAGCACACCACCAACTTTCTGTTCATGGATGATGATGCTCCACCACATCGTGGCAGAATTGTCACAACTCGACTTCAGGAAGTTGGAGTGCTTCATATGGTTTGGTCATCAATGTCCCCTGACCTGAACCCCATAGAGCACGTCTGGGACCAGTTGAAGCAGAGATTGCATGATCATACTTCACCTCAGGTGACCTGGTAGAACTGTGTGTAGCACTTGTGGAAAAGTGGAACGCATTGCTTAGAACATCATGAGACTAGTGAGGAGCATGAGACGTCACTGTCAAGATGTCATTACAGCAAATAGTGGAAACACCCACTACTGACATTGTCAATTTGTGTTATTTGGGGCTATCCCTGTTATTGAGTAAATTTTTGGAGTAATATATATTAAACTAATGAAAATTGTGTTTCTTCTCATGCATTATTAGTAATTTCAAAGGGAACTTTTACTTATTTCATTGAAATTCAGAGCAAATAGGAAAAGCACTCACGTACATAACAATATCCCTAACTTGTTGTGAGTAGTGTGTATATATATATATATATATTTAAAGGTAAAGAGCCTTTTCGATTATTAGGAATGTAACGCATTCAGAATAATGGCAGTGGTGGCCTAGTGGTTAGGGAGATCAGAACTTTGCAGGTTCAAGTAACAGTCTGGGCATCACTGGGGTACCCTTGAACCAAGGTACTATCCCCAATACACTCCTCCCCGGTTGCTGTCGATAGCTGCCTGCTGCGCTACATGTGATGGGTTAAATGCAGATGTCACATGTTGCTGTGGTGCAGTTTGTGTGTGATTGAGTTTGTTCACAATGACAAATATTCTGCTTATCTATCTGTTCCTTTTAATAATCAATCCAATCTATGAAAACACACTTTATTATGAGCCTCAAAACAGCTCCACCAAGCTGCTGTTTGCGTCGCAGCTGGAAGGACCATATTTCATTCTCATCTAGTCCTCGTGCTTTCTTTCCTGCATTGAGTTCCTGAACGACAAGACAGGTCAGCACTCAAACAAACAGGATGGACATCAAGAGTGATGAGTTGCATCCTCAGTGAAAACATTTCTAGAATGTGACAGGGAAAACATCAGAGTGGCCTTCATTGCCTACTGTCTGCCTGGTGTTTGTTCCCTTTCTTCGTGTTAATGCCCTCAAAGTTTCGGAAGCCATGCCTTATACTACTGCAACAGGGATATATTTACCTTGTTAATGAATGACACATGCAACCGATTCAGTAATCAGTGCTAATTTTGTTTGTCTTCCTCTCTGAACTTCCAACTTGCCTGTTTTGTGGAACACAAAACTCACATGGAGGGTGTTAGGATGTGTGCTCGGAACTGTGGCCAGGACGTTCCATTAATGACTGGTGATCTTATCAGTTGTTTACTGTATTTGCTCTCCTAAGGGTTCCTCTAGAAAAGCCTGTTTTCTCGTGCCACTCAGACAAAAGCGTGACCACAAGCTGACAAGCTGCTTTAGCACCATGCCAACAAAATGTGCCTTGGCCACCAATTAATCAAATATGCCAACTGTGGCATGACCTTACAGCCAGTTGAGGTCCAATGCTTTCCTCTGACCTTGACATGTCGACCTCAAAAGTGCTGCTCAGAGGAAGAGCTTTCCTCTGAGTTTACAGATAAAGCCTATATACTGTCTGTCTGCTACAGTCAGATAGGAAACTATGCTATGGAATCTGTTTGTTGTTTTTGATCGGTCATTAACTTACATAATAGTTTTATGCTAGCACTTAATACCAACATTCATATAGATAATCAGTAAACTGAACCACATATTTGGAAGTATCTGGATTTTAACATATTCTTAGGCGTCCAAATCTGCTAGTAACTATATTTTGGATACAAATTCTTGGAATGTGATGATGCACCTGATTGATGGGGTACTTTCAAAATGGTCTGTTCATCTACCATGCTGACTGTCTGCATACCTATCAAGTACAAGAATGAAAGTTCAGTCCATAATATTTCCTCACAAACTGTCCTTTATTATTTTAAGCGCAACACTGGAAAATGAAGCCCTTAAAATTTGAAAAGAAGAGCTATGTTTGTTGTCACAAATAAAATATTTATTGGATATTAAGTTTTCACAGTGCTGAGGCAATCCTTTCTTGGAGGAGTTCAGAATTGACAACAAAGATAAATAACAGTACCATGTGACAAACTAAAGTTCTGTATCTACAGTTCTTTCCCACCAGTCCGCTGTCTTGGTGTTCACTCGAGCAGGAAAGAACTATGGCTTCTACAGCACAAGTTGGTGAAAATGTAAACCCTTTCCTTTTTTAAAGTTTAAGCAAGGGGGTTACATTTTCACGAACTTTTGTTGTAGATGTGTGTATTATCTACGAGTAGGTCACGATATTTTGTTGTATTGCCCCTTTTTTTTTTTTTTACAGCCATAGTCTGTACATACTGTAAAATCCTTGGTTATTTAATTCTAATGCATTTTACATGAAAGGATATAATATTGGCGCCAGAGACCATGAAAAAATGCTTTAAGTTTGTTTGAAATTTGTGAACGCTACTTTTTATACAGTTTTGCTCAAAAGTTCATTTTCGTGCAAATCAGGTGTTAAATATTTATGTAGGTGCTTTGATTTGGGCATAGTCCCAATACCTGTGTCATCTCTGGATGAGGGTTTTTCATTTATAGTTTATAGTTGGTAAAGTATATGCTCTTATTCATACAGTGCTTGCTTTCTTGAAATTGGTCATGCCGGGTCAGCCTGTGCACAAATTTATTCAAAGGTCATCTCAGAAATGGAATTGTATTAAAAAGTCTAGTGGAGTGGTGCACAAGTAAAGTCCAGTGTCTAGCACAGTTTGGTAGTTCTCCCATTCATGCACACCCACTAAAACTGGCAATTTACTGATGAGTTATATCAGGTTTATATGAGGAAATCTGCAGGCTTGGCTGTTATATCCAGGCTCATATTTGCAAGTCCCTGGTCTAATGTAAGATTGTTATGTCTTCTATATATATCATATCATCTACAATAAAAGATTAATGTTTTTTTAGTGTTATACATGTAGCAGTTCAATGCATTTCTTAATTATGAGCATTGCTTGCAGTTACATGTGTGCAAGACTGGTTTTAACCTATTTCAGGAAACATATTATGGTAACATTTTTTTATTTTGAAAGTTTGTTGTATATGCTTGGTGGATCCGCAACTTGCCCTGGAATAATGTAAAACTGAGTGCAGGGTTTTATTAAACCTAGCCCGTAATGCCAACCTAAACTTAATCACTTAACTTCTATTGAATCCACTGAAAAAGATTATGTTTAATCATGAAAGTATATTCTTTCATATCCTCCCTGGAATTAAGAAGCCACAATGAACTGTGAAAGCAATGTTTGTTTTTGATTTCTGTACTATCACTCAGTGGCAGGTGCAGACTGTTACCCTCTATTGGGATTTTAGTTCTTCAACATCCTCCAGTCTCAAATGCCTATATTAAACTAACTAAACTAACCTAAAAAAGGTGGGGCAGGAGGAGAACAAGTGCAAGGCATGTTTTGGTTGCATGTGCAGTGCTGTTAGTCAAATTTAGAACATTTACAACTTGTAGATGAACCTATAGAATTCCATTATTATGGAAAACCTCAGTGTCTACAATTTGTTTTATATATAAATACACATACCTTTCCTGGTCACATATAATGCACATTATACACATTTAAGGATGTAGAATTGCATGTAGAAAAGTGCAAAAGTGCAATGAGATTTTACCTTAAGGAGCCATTGTGTGTTGTTCTCCATGATGCTCTCCAGCTGCTCCAGTCTCTGGACTGACTGCTCATAATCTGCTGGGTCATCTTTCTGCACCAAGTTGCCGTAGCTGCTGGGTGGACAGTTCTCTTGCTCTGGCAAAAGAAAGGTGTAACTGCATGGCCCATTCTGAATCTTATACTGCCTCTTGCCTGTTGAATAGCCTTCTCCCAGGAGGATGCAGAAGTTCAAGACGAGTATTCCAACATTCAGCATTTTGCTTTAAAACGTACTGTTTTTTCTTGCTCAAAAAGTCCAAGAAACGCTAAAGAATTGTCTTCCACTTCAAGTTCTTGTGTCAGAACTTCAGAGGCTTGAGAACTGCAAACACTTGTAATGTGTCTGCATGAATGTGCCTGGGTAGGATTCTCTCCTCGCTGTGTGTGAGCTTCATTTATAATGCTGTCCAAAGCAGGAGGTGGAGACAAATGTCAGTGTGTAGTAACGGAGCGTCACTTGGCAAGTTCCCACTCCCAGCTTGTTCTCTCCCAGCAGTTTTCTCCTTGTCACTAGTCTCCCACACTCTACTCTTGTCTAAGGCACTGTGCTCCTGTGGCTATGGAGCAATGGTAAAGCCCCTCCCACTTACCGACACCCTTGACTGAGTGGAGCAAACTGAGGAGCTTTTTAGCCAGTACAGAAGCAGGAGGGTTCTAATTAAACACTTCCCGCTGGATGCTCCTTCTGCTTCCAAAGAAAGCCCAAGCAGTTGGGGTCAGGCCTGTGGAAGAGGACAGAACAACAATGGCAGTATTTGTGTATTTTGCCACTTAGAAAAGCCCTTCAGGATGCAGCTGTGTTGCTGAAGCAAATTCAGCTACAACACTGGCCATGTTAACCCATGATGGATTATCATATAGGGATTATTATATGTATCCATCCTCTTTTGATTTCTTTAAACCGGAGATCCTCCATTTGTTTTGTCACTGACAATATTTTTATGTTTTTTTATCTTTCGGAAAAAAAAATAGCCTCTGCATTCTGACTGAGTGTTCTGGAACTTGTTTGAAGAGAAAAACTGAAAAGCAGTATTTATGAAAGGAGATATTTATAAATTGCATCTCATGTCTTAATAAGATTAATGCAGCAGCTCAAATAAGTTCACATACAAGCTGTCATAAATAGTTATACTTGCGCAATTGTAAGTTAACATAGTAAATAAAAATAGCTGATGTGTCTCATATTTACCATAATTCAGCATGTTTTGACAGTTTTTAGCATGTAGTTGCTTTTTTAGCTTGTTTTTACAGGTTTACAGGGCTAAAAGTGGTAAAAGTCATCAGTGTGGTATACTTTAAATAAGTCTGATTGACTTTACCTTTTGCAGTTTTGCTTCAACACCTCTTCAGAACAAGACTTAAAACATCATACTTAGACAAAATGTTTTCTGTTGTAATCTTTCAAAAACATTCTAATTTCATAAATGGCAAGAAATTTAGCTCTGTATTTGAACAATCTTCACAAGTGAGGTGCAAAAAGTCCAAAAAGACATTACTTTTCAAAAGTAATGAGTATAGTCTATATTACAGTCATAACAGAGTATAGTCTATAACGATGACATGATGGATGAGGAAAGCAGGTGCTGTGAGGAGGAAATAATTCCGTTCAGAGGATGTTTTGTGCTTAACCCCTTGGGGGTCTCTTCAGAACTACAGTGCTCATGTGGCTGTAGTCGTCACTTCCATTAACACCTGACATTTCACTGTGATCAGCATCAACACTTTCCATTGATGTACGTCATTGCTTTTATGAAGAACTTCGGTATAAATATATATAAAATATTAGTTTAATGGTAAATATGAGATGCTTATTTTTAATTCATTTTTTAATGTGAAAAAAATGCAATCAGTTGTAAATAATCTGTCTTGTGGTAGTACATTTGTTAAGTAATAATAAAAATGAAAACAATAAATATGTTTACTCTTTTAGCCAGCCCAACATTTCTGAATTATGTTATACTGGAACAAATGTTTAAAAGTTTTAACACCATTATTAGACCATTTTACTGGTTTCTTTTATCCATTTTTATTTTAAATTTAAATGTAATGTCCCAGGGCTATGAACTTCTAACTGGTTTTCACACTGTCAAAAATGTTTAAATGTAGCAATTATTTGGAGTCCATCCTCCAATTAAAGACTAAAAATTGAGTATTGGTCACAGAAATGAAAGTGCATGAAAGTGACCTCCATATGCAACAGATGCAATTAATCTGAAGTGAAAATGTTTTGTAAGCTGTTTAGGGTGCTCAAAATATTGCAGGCAGCTTACGGTCTTAAAGGATCTTCTGACATCCACAACACACCTTCAGAGGTCTTGTGAAGTCCATGCCTCAGTAGGCATACATTTTAGTGGTGCAATAATATTAGTCATGTGATTTTAATATTATTGCTGATCACTGTAAATATAAAGAGCACACAGTGCCCTCCAACATGTTTAGGACACAATTACATTTACTCCGCTGCTCATTTTTTTAATTAAAATATTCAGACATGATTAAAATGCACATTCTTACTTTAATTTAAATTATTTATATACATTTTAGTTTCACCATGTAGAAGTTACAACACTTTTTATAACAGCCCCCCTTTCTGGGCACAAAGAAAAATCCTCAAACTCCTGTTCAACAGATTAGAAACCATCTTTAGATAACAGGGGTGTCTTTGTCTGAGACTACTGTCCACAGAACACGTCATTAACAGAAAGAGAGAGGCTACACTGCAAAACACAAACCACAAAAACAGGAAAGCCAGATTTCAGTTTGTGACAAAGTTAAATGAGGCTGTAGAATTCTAGAAAAGGGTGTTCTGGACAGATGAGGCCAAGGTTAATCTGTATAGGAGTGATTGCGAAAGGAAAGTGTGGCGATGAAAAGGAACTACCCAAGATCAAAGGCATACCAGCTCAGCTGTTAAACATGATGGTGCACCTGAGTGGCACATTTATTTTCAATAATGATGTAACTGATGATTGCAATGGCACAATAAATTCTGAGGTGTGTCAAATCATCTTATATGCTCAAGTTCCAGTAAATGCCTCCAAACCCATGGACGGCACCTCATCCCGCAACAAGACAACAACCCCAAATATACTGCTAAGGCAACATGGGAGTTTGTCAAGCTAAAATTTGGAAAAGACTACGGGAGACTACAATGCGCGAATGTAGCGCCGCGTAACAGCATTAAATCAACATTAAATTCCGCTCTCCAACATCAGTTGATGTGATTGGCTGTAAACTTTGGAGA
>JBBIGC010000145.1:9328489-9355989 GCA_037576955.1 Lepidarchus adonis
ACTGAGGGAACGGATTGCGAATCCGTCGCCACAGATTGTTTTTTTTTCTCCTGCAGGTGACGCTGCGGGCTCCGTACTTTAGTCTTCACTTTATTCACCAACTATATTAGCCCTGTTTCAGACATCCATCATTCTTAGCAGGAATTATGTTATAGTAACTATGTTGTTGCATGTATAATGGATATATTTTTATATTTATAGTGCCATGAACGAGTATTTGGCTCATTCCTGAGTTTGCAACAATTGTTTCTGATCTCCAAATAAATTAAGTATAAAATAAAAGATTCTCTGTCAACCAGAAAGTACCAAAGGGGGAAATTAACTCACCAGAGCAAGCCCACCTCTGGAAAAATTAAGGTTTTGTTATTATCTAGAAGTCCTGACCTGAACCCCACTGACAAAAGGGCAATTCATAGTCAAAACCATCCAATGTGACTGAACATTTTTATGTAGAGATTAATAGGATTATTGTCTCCATGGTGATGCCAAAGGCTAATCTCCTGTTACCCAAAGCATTTGATTGTAGTTGTTTCTGCTCATTAACTTCAGAGGTTTGTATAGGTGAGATTTTATCCTTAATTAAGTCAAAATATCATTTGAAAACTGCATTGTTATTACTCAGGCTGTCTATTTGGAGGTCATATTTTTCTTAGCACTTGGAAAAGTATTTTCACAGGTCTGATTCAATCAAATGGTCCCAAGTCCTGTGAAGCAGCAACTAATGTGGCTGTTTTATGTATTTGATGAGAATGAAATGGTGGCTGACATTATATAAAGCCGATTGTAATGTGGCCACTGTAGGATTTAATATTTGTAGGCGTGAGTTGTGACATGTTTGCCCTACATGCAATGGGATATAAAAGCCAAATTGAGAAGTCCTTAAAATCCTGTGGTGCTTGGACAGTTTCCAACTGTGATTACATCAATGAACAATTACCTCAGAAATAACTGGTGCAATCAGTTGCACAGTTCTATTAAAAAATAGAATTTAATGACACACCAAACATTACTGTTGTTGCATGTCATTAATCATGTCAAACAGTTTAATGTTCTCTGTTTGGTCCCTTGGCCCCATTTGCTCATGCACAAATTTTTTTATATTGTTAGCATCTTTGTATTTTAAAAGCATCTCTTTTGAGCACTTTTAAAATACATGGATACATTCCACATAGTTTCTCTGTTTGTATGATATGCTCCTGAGACAACTATGCCTTAAGAATCTTTAACTTTCATGCTGTATCCAGAAAGTTTCAACAGTTGAACTGATTTTTGTGTGCGTTTTGCTTAGGCCTTGCTGTATTGAAACACACCCTGACACCAAGAATGAAAGCATCGTATGTAGCCATACAGACCATGAAGGAGCATTTGGGTGCAGTTTATGACATTACAGTAGCTTATGAGGGCACGCTGACAACAGATGGACAAAGACACACAGCCCCTTCAATGCCAGGTACACTTGCAAGTGCATACAAAATTCATTTACAAATCCCATATTGTAATATCATGTATAATCCAGTTACACAGAATTAATGATTTCATCTTTGCCATAAAATTGACAATAATATTCAAAATACGCTCATTAAAAAGATAATTTACATTATAAATAAGTTCTCATTTTCCATTTAAAATGGTTCAATAGAGCTTTTGTTTATACTGCTTTGTTACTTTCCTCACTTTTCTACATGATAATGTATGTACTTTAAAAGAAATGATGGACATTGGTATTAATATAGGTGATGCCCCATCAATAAAGGAGCCCTGATCCCATTGTCCAGTCCATTTGTATATCTGCAGCCTTATTTAGGTACTGAGATACTTACTTACTTAGGTACTTTAGGTCTTTAAACACAGTTGCGATGTTCAATAAGGGATTTCTGGACATTTTTCAGAATGTCTTTAATTTTTAAAAAATCTGTAGATCCGTTTCCCCAAGAGGTAAACCTTACCGCTATTACGAATTACAAACGAGTTACTAGAATACATAAATATGGATTTCCTGTCACTTCCTGTAAACACTGTGTTATGACGTCCTATTTTCCACTGCTTTGGTGCTCTCAAAAACATTAAAGCACAACTTGTCATGCAAAAAAACATCCTGTTTTTCACAGGAATAAACAGCAATGGCATCTAAGTAGTTGTATTGATATTATGACTACATTCTTCACGTACTTGAAGAAAAGCACTGTAGTCATTATACAAGAGTGAGTCAATTTCCATGGTTTGTTTGTACATCCATGCAAATTTGGATTGTATTTCTCATGTTCTTAATCACTGACACTACAACATTTGATTTGGTTCCAAACTGCTTTAAAAATATATATTTTTGGTTAAATACGTTGTTGGTAGTGAGACAGTTAATTCAGTGTTTAAAGAAAGATTTTTATTATTGTACTAAATGGATTTTTATAGCAATCTAATAACATTGAATAGAACTTGTCATTTTGTTTTTAGACTTGTAGTTTTTTTATAGTATAAACAGTACTGTAACAGCAGTTCACTAGGTGATCTTTATGGTGGTGTTCATGGCTTTACAGGTGACCAGAACTGCTTTATCAGGGCAACAATTTGATGAGCTTGCCCCTTAGAATGGTAGCATCCTTTATCTTATTAAAAGTCACTGAATGCGATTCACTCTACTGCCAGGGCCTTGTGTTTGGAGATGACTGTGTTTTATTTTATTGTTTCTTTTCTCTGTTAGCAATGGTCATGGGTGAAATAGCCAGACACTGATTAGAAGAGATGTCCATGTTCTTTTTGATTATATAGCATAGATGATTGGCCTATAACTGTTTTTGGAAGCTCCCCTTTACAAAATATTTTCAGTATTTACCTTAAACATCTTAATATTTGTATATTTTATTTGATACATATCCTTCAATTTGTTTTTGATTAGAGTTCCTGTGTAAGGAATGCCCAAGGGTGCATATATACTTTGATCGTGTCGACCTGAGGGAAATTCCACCAGAACCAGGCTTTTTCCGCAGGTGGCTGCATGAGAGATTTGAGGTCAAGGATAAGTGAGTATTTCTATTCCCAGTTGCGTCATTGACAAATGTTCAATTCATTTATTTGCTGCTGTGTGTTTCCAGTAATTCTCTGATTTGAGAACAGTAGTTATGGAGATTGCAGTGTACGGTTTGCTTACTGTTTATTGCACATGTTTTAAGTGAACAAGATTCAAAGTGCTAAATCATTTTCTGCAGGCTGCTGACCACTTTTTATGAGTCTGATGAACCTGACAAAAAATGCAGATTTCCAGGAGAGGGTCAAAAGTCACCACTCAGACTGACAAAGACGCTGCCTTCACTGATGGTGCTGAGTGGACTGACTTTGCCAATGCTGTTAACCGAACCAGGTAGAAAACTGTACGTCAGAACCTGGATTTGTGGAACTCTTTTGGGGTGGCTGTGGGTATATATAAGCCCATAAGATAAAGGAACACACTGACATCCTACCAGCTCAGATCAATATAGGCAGACCTTTAGTTTACTGGTTAGATGCCTATGTTTTCAGTTATGTTCTCTTACACTCCTCATGTAAGGTGTGTTATGTGGGTATATTTCTTACCTTTCATGAGCTCATCAGGAATCCAGTATCATTATTAATCATGGGGTGGAAACAAAAAAAGAGGATAAAATGCTTGGGTCTGTTGATTTGGTTTTTGTTTATTTTTGTATTTTGTTTCTTAAAAGAGCGTTGTTCAGGTTTTTGTTTTAGTTTTTGGTGAGTTTGGTTCTAATGGGGAAATTTGCCATGTTTTTTTCTTACCAATGTTTTTCTAATTGTTGCACATAAATATGTTTATTATGACTGTCTTCTAATTACATTGAAAAGCTCCACTAATACGGGCATATTCTGGCTGTTTGCACAGTTGATAAATGTATAATCGCAAAATATTGCCAAACTTGCAAGCAGCAAGAGTATTAGAGTGTCAGAGTAAATACTGCATAGGTATTATCAGCTGGAATATAATGGGGCATTACAGTGTAATCTGCCTTTAACAATCAAAGATAACCCAGTTACCTCTCAAGCTGCTCAGTTATAGTCATCTGTTCACAAAATTAATTGTATTAAAATATAGGTATTACTTTATCGCTTTGTTTCAGATTAATCAAAGTATATTTTATTTTGTAGACCTCTTACTTTTAAATTATAATTTCTGTAACGCAATACTATATGTTGATTGATTTTCCCCTAACTCAAAAGCTCAAGCCTGGAAATGAAAACTAGAAAATGTTAAATTATTTTAAAAACATGGTTTACTTAGTGCCATTTGATTAACTCAGTGTGTGCCTTTAACATGGAGACAGACTAGACAGCCTCAGAATCCACACTTTTATCCTAAACGTCACATGGTCTCCCACTAGTGGGCTGCTGGGGTAGTTTTTTTTGTGCTTTTTTTGTTATAGTATTGTGCATGTAAAATACTGTTGGCCCAAAAGACACTTTAATGCACTGTGCCCAAATGTAAGCAGTTTTCAAAATATGCCTGTTATAAATCAGCTCGGAGCGTTCCAGCTATTCATTTTAAACAGAGAGACTTTTTAGGATGTCATGTACAAAATATACCATGTACATTATGCTCTCTCTGATGGGAAATTTTTAGAGAGAGAGTTTTACTCTCTGCACAAACTGATATATTGTCACTAATTATGGAAAATTCCAAAAATACATTCACTCTAGACTACCAGTTCCACTGTGTATTGATTTAAATTGACTTTAACGTTAATGCTGTACTGTGTAATTTCTCTCATACATAATAATTTATTTTGCGAGGATTACCCAGTATATATTTCTGTCTTCCAGTGAAATGTTTCTGCAATTGTAACCAGATGATATTCTGACATCTTTTCATTGCACTGAAAATATTTTATAAAAGTTTAATTTGTGATTTTCTGCTTATTTGTTTTGAAACCTATTTTGCCTGAGCGCCATTGGGTTCAGATGTATGCAAGACACCGTTTGGTCTGTGTGTACTTGTTGGTTAGTTTTTTGTTTTGTTTTTTTGTTTGTTTGGGGTTTTTTTTTTTGTTTTTTTTTACCCCTTAACTTTCCAGAAGTCTGTTTACTTTGTGCAATTTCAGTGATGAGTGAGAATTATTGCACAAATGCTGCAAAATGTATCCAAAATATGCCCCTGTAAAACTGAAAAGAAAATTTGAACTTGTCCACAGATTATGGTGTATGTATGTGTGCTGTGTTGTGGTGTGAATGCAATGTTGCTGGTTTTTCTCCCAGTCCATGTGGCATAATGTCTTTTTTCATGTACTTTTTTCCTTTTTGCAAACATGCGATTCTGAAAATAGATCATTGCTAAAAGTCTATTAAAATTTTCCTAATTGCTGCCCCTCGTGGAGCAGCTGTGGAAGCTTTAAAGATGGGCTCACAATCTGTTCCAAAAGCTTACACATTCTTTTTTGTCCTGTTACTTACACATACATCTGTTATACCTGTTGGTCTCAAATCTAAAGACTTGACCTCAATTTAAACCAACTTGCACTATTGATTGTTGGAAACAGCAATTTTACTATGAATGCATTCTGCTTTTCACTATCCCATGTGCACAGTGTTGTTGTAAAGAGCCTAAATTCCATATAAATGGTAATAGAAGGAATAGATTATGGGTGCACTAATGCACAGTGCATAGGCTACTGTTCGTCCTGACTGCTGCAGAATGCTTTAAAGGCGTCTGCATCTATGGGCAATTGGACCTGAAAGTAATCTGTGCTTTATTTATGTAGTTGCCAAACAACATTTTTATGAATGTCATTGTTTTTACGTAACAGGTTGACATTTAAGTTCTTGCTTTAATTGGTCAAATATTCTTGAACAAAATGTGTATTCTACCTAGCTTATTTGTTTGCACTTTTTTCATTTGTGTACGAAAGCAAACCAAATGGAAGATGAAGGCCACTGCATTACTGATAACTCTCCTTTTTTCTTTGGTTTGTCTGGCACATCATTTGATTTGTGACTGGACATGAATGCGGTGCTGCATTTATACCTGACTTTGAGGTACTTGTTGCAGCAGTATTACTGAAATAGCCATATGTATAGCAACTCCTCAACACATATCAGACTGTCTGAGTCAACCTAAGGCCATATAAATGTATGCTGTTTTGGGGTTTTTTTTGCATTTACCAATAAAACCATGCAATATTTTTTTTGTGCCAGAGACTAGTTTCCTACTTTCCTTGTCTGTTTACTTGGTCTTTTCCTCACCAATGATCATGCATGGTGGTGTCTGTAATGAATAGGCTGCCTAAACTGCTATTCAGGTATTTGTTCTAGATAATGCTATGCACCATTTTTCAGGATAATATCCACAATGCATATTAACCTCGTAATGAGCATGTACTGAGCGCTTCGACACACTGGACAATCAAATTTAATGGAAGGGACAAGTTTTAGGTTCATATGCCTGATGGTTGTGCAGTTGATTTTAAAGTGTCAGTTCAGTCAATACCAGTTTTATTTTTGGTTCTGATGGATACCATGTTAAACAGGTGGAAACTGAGCAATGAATGTCCATTAGAGTCTATGAATATGAACAAGAATGTGCTTTCCTTACTGGAATTGTGTTTTTCTTTTTAACATACCCTGATTAAAACCATAATGATAACAGAAATGCCATTTTGGCAGCAGTATGATCAAAGTATTGATTTAATATCTTGGAATTATGTCAAGTAATCTTTATATAGTGCATTTAAAAGACCAGTATCAGACACACTAAAAGTGCAGCATTATTAAAGGTACTTATTTTCTAGTGATTTTGACTTGGTATATTGGGATAATGTATAAGTGCAAGAAAGCACGTCATTTTAAGCACCAAGACAAAAATGATTTACTTGGGATTTTACGTAAAGAATTTGCATATATCCTGTTTTTTTTTTTCACTGTAGCTGGTGATAATGTTTTTATTGCTTGTATATGTCTGAATAAGTGAATAGTTTAATGTAATGCTGGAGAATAGCTGACCACTGACCTACAATCAGGACTAAAGTTGGAGATAATTGCCCACTTGTGAGTTACACAATTTGCTGTGCCCAAGTTTTCTGAAAATGTTTAAACATTATTATATAAGCTGAGAAATATCAAGGGTGGTAATCTTCCACCCTATGGGTGCTCCAGAACCCCAAGTGAACCCTGAAAGGTGAGTCAGTAGATGGGGGGTGGTCAACGGAAATAGCCTTATTGTGCAAAGAAGCAGAGGAGAAATTTATGGGTGGAAATTTGTTTTGCCAGTATTTCTTCAGTTTCAATTTCTTAAATTTTTAAGTTAAACTAAACCTTTAGCTCAGGCTTCCTTCTCCTAAGGATGTATTGTTCCACCAGCCTGAAGTCTCTGTATGCTACGTATTTAATTTTATTGACATACAAAATATTTTTATACAGTTTATAAAGTTTATCATCAAGATTAGGAGTTAGATGTGCTGAGGGGGAGAAATATTGATATAAATCACGGACATAGTCTCCTGTTCCCATTGTTTCCCAATCAGAAACACTTTTAAATATCAAACCATTCAGGTGGGCTTAACCTTGCTATAATATTTCTACTCTTAAACCATATCTTGTTCAAAGTACAGGTACTTTTAAAATAATTTCAATATCATGAAAAAGTTCAATATTTCTTAATATGCCTTTCAGAAAGTGAAATCGTAAATTATATAGATTCATTACACATGGAGTAAAGTATGTCAAGCCTTTATTTTAACTTGGAAGATTATAGCTTACAGATAATAAAACCCCAAAATAACTGTCTCTTAAATTTGAATATTATATAAGATCAATAAAAAGGATATTTTAAACAGAAATATCAGGCTCCTGAAAAGTATGTTCATTCCTATGCACTCAATGGCATGGAGGAGATCAGCCTGTGACACTGCTGAGGTGTAATGAAAGCTCAGTTTGCTTTGATAGCCTTCTGACATTGTCAGCAGTGGCTTGACACAAGGAATGCGACGTTTGTAGCCCATGTCTAGGATTCTCCTGTGTGTAGTGGCTTGTGATGCGCTGACTCCAGTCTCAGTGCACTCTTTGTGAAGCTCCCACAAATTCTTAAATGGATTTTGCTCGGCAATCCTCTCAAGGCTGCGGTTGTCCCTGTTGCTGCAACCAGCTTTTTTAGCAATGACCTTTTGTGGCTTTCCCTCCTTGTGGAGGGTGTCAATGTCTTCAGGACTTTTGACAAGTCAGCAGTCTTCCCCATGATTGTGGAGCCTCCTGACCCAGACTGAGACCATTTAAAGGCTCAGGAAACCATTGCAGGTGTTTTGTTTTGAGTTAATTAGCTCATTAGGGTGCGACACCATGACTTTCCAAGATAGAAATTTTGTACAGTATTCTAATTTTCTGAGACAGTGAATTTTGGGTTTTATTATCTAAAAAAGCCATAATCAACGTAATTCCAAAAATAAAGGCTTGACATTTTTCACTCTGTGTAATAAATTTACTGTATATAATATATAGATTTCACTTTCTGAAAGGAATGTCAAGAAATATTGAACTTTTTCACGATATTCTGTAAACAGTAAGTCTGAAACCACTGCTAGATCACTAGTCTTCACATTGGACACTTTAATTTCATAACTCCAGCAGTATGGCTTTAGAGTTCATTTTTGAGAAAAAGATGATTCATCTCAAAATGAATGTCATATTTATGTTGTAACCTTACCAAAACATACAGATTTTTTTGTTTGCATGACTGACAAAATGAAAGATTCCTGCAGCATGTTCTTTATCCAAAGGTCAAAGTTTAAGGGTTGTTGGCAGGACTCGTCTATCTGCTGTAATCTGTTTGGAAAACTCTCTTGAATGCTATACTGAGCAGGGAAGCCCAGGAGAAAACATAACATAGGGTAAAATGTATAACATTTTCATATTCTTGTAGCAATGTCATTCTGTACAATTAATGACATTTTTTCACTTATTGTTAACTTTTAGATACCATCTTGGTGGCTGTAACATAATATAATTGAGAAGCCACCCAGACAAGACCATTTCAGTTAATGACTATTAATGAAGTGCCATGTGCAAGCATCATCCCAGAGAAGAATTAGTTATTGAATTATTTTGAACTAAATTGTGACAGTAGCATAACTAGCGATGTGTGTGTGCTGGTCCAAAGCTATGGATTATACTCTCAGTTCCAAATGACTGGAACTGAGGAATAAATTAATTTATTTTGGGATTGACTCAGTTTTTAGCTCAGTAACAGAAATTGTGCTTAAGCAAAGTTAACCATTTCTATCCCATAAATGGGCCTTTTTGGGAAAACGTGCAGTCTGCAGCAAAAGTATATCAAAACCTGGAAGATTAATAACATAAACCTCTGACTGATGCATCTTAATCTCTCTTTGAAAAGCCTAGTTCTTGACATATTCTTATGAAATGAAATCCAATCCCACTGAAGGAGGCTGAGTGGTAACAGTCTAATTGTCTGATGCTCTTTGTTAATAAAAGGCAGACACTGAGGCAGTGATGTGTCGGTTGCGAATGAAACAGCTCTTAGAGACAGATCTTTGAAGTTATTGATTTTTTTTCTGTTCAAGCCGCTCATAATTGGTCGACCACATAATGTGTGACAGGAGATGGAGGGGTGAGGGTTACAGGCACAGCACACAGGCTGGGAGAGAAAGAGAGGGCAATTTGGAATATAAGAGTTAATTAGATCTGACAAGTAGGTTAGTGCTAGATCTCCAAGCACCTTATAGGTAAGAAGGGCAACTTTAACATTTAATTTAATAATAATTTAATCAGGAGCCAGTGGAGAGAACAGAGAATGTGCTGGAATGTATGGCTCCTGATAAGTAATCTGACTGCAAATGTAAGAAACATAAATTTGATACAGTGGCAACATGTGATAAATCAGTGCATAGTATGACACCTACATTATGGGCGGAGCTGCTAAGACAGAAGTTCAGGGCCTCAGCAGTTCACCTGGAGTTCACTCCTCCACTTCTGTTTAAGGATGCCTTACAAATGCTCAATAGGGTTTAGATCTGGAGACATGATTGGCCAGTCCAGCACCTTTACCCTCAGTTTCTTTAGCAAGACAGTGGTCGTCTTGCAGGTGTGTTTGGGGTGTTGGAATACTGCCCTGCCCAGTTTCCGAAGGGAGGGGATCATGTTCTTCTTCAGTATGTCAGAAAAACCCTGGTCTCCATTATTTCCCTTGACCATTATCCAAGCTGGAAAATTGTCACTATATATTGTAGTGGCGCTGAGGCTTAGCACAGCCCCCTGTCTGTGAGTTTGGGACTGTGTGTTGGGGTTAGATGTGCTTATTGTTTGGAAAGTTTTGTGTGTGTGTTACTGGGACTCATTTGGGGACGGGTTCACCGCCACTGTACTTACTATTCAGCTCGGTGACAGTGGCAGTAGCTCAGCCGTTCATAGCAATAGGGTTCTGATGTTTGAATGCTGTATGTGTGCAACACCAGTTGGGGGCGCACTTGCTTAAATAGTTTTTTTAAAGAGCTTTTATACGTAGAGTGACCGGTTATTGTCCGGTTTGAGCTTTAAAACCTTGGTGTTAGTCATCATCTTTTCTCTCGACGATTATCCATGCCGATGTTATATGGAGAGAGTTTACACCGTTTCACATTTTTATGCAAAATGAACATAAAGTCGCAACGTGCACGCGCTTGCTACGCAGTCTACGTATAAAGGGACGTCGCACGTTTCGTTACTGTTTACATTATACTGATAATGTATATCGGTATCATAATTGAATGTATTATTATATAGTAGTCATTGGTCGTGCTATTCATACTTACTGGTACCATTACTACTCACAACATTTGATGGTCACAGAAAACGGTGTAACACCTGGAAATCGTTACTATATATGAGCACCTGCTCACTGCGTCGGACTGGCAAACTTTATATAACTTGATAGAGCATAACGTGCTTGGACCCCGTTATTGCCAATAGACAGTCACTTCGTGACGTAGTACACACACACTCGTTACGTCACACACCGATAACACAGTTGGGTTGTGTGGAAGAGAAGAGTACTGTATCTTGGTGCTTTAGAACACGATATAACTAAACATTTCTGTTTCGTCTGCCTGAAATACTTGGTAAGGTGATCAGTCAGTTCACTTCTGCATTCTTCTCTCCGGTCTGCGTTTTCTCTCAGCACTATAATGGCAGTGGACTGGCTGGGCTTTGGCTACGCGGCGGCGCTGGTGTTTGGAGGATATATGGGCTTTAAGAGGAAAGGTTCGCTTTGACGTGCTGTCTGTGAACAAGCTGTTATATTGTTTTAGTTCGGTACTAAGATATTTATCCGTTTTTCACTGTAATCCTCGAGTTGTTGTGTTCTCTGTCGCAGGGAGTGTGGTGTCACTGATCGCAGGACTGTTTTTCGGAGCCATTTCCGCATATGGAGCCTATAGGGTCAGTGCTGACCCCCGGGATGTCTGGACCTCCCTCGGTGAGTACTTCCAATAAGCCCCAGATCGTCCTTTATAAAGGAATGAAGTGTCTACTAAAACCTCACACCTGACACTGAATGGTGGGTTTGTTGTGAAGGTCCCATTTGTATTCTGTGCACAGAGCGCAGATATTCACCCCCTTTCATTAAAATCCTCTGTTTTTGTTTCTTAGCAGCATGTGTTTCTTATGTCCAAATGATACAAAAGACCATCTGAGTAAAGACAATACACACATTTCTGTCATCTTGTGATTTATCGAGGAACAAAACCTCACAGACAACCAGTGAATCACATTGAACTGATAAAGCATTAAATTCGACTACCCAAGCCCAAGACTGATGGCCACATTGTTGAATCTAGACATTACTTTTCTAGCAATGAGAATATATCAGTTAGGAAAGGGTCACAAATCAGTCTTTCAAATATTGGTGCATGTAAAAGTGTACTGACAAATAAAGGTTTATCATCACCATCATCATCATTATATCCTAGGACACAGCAAACCACCATGAGAGCCATAATCTCCAAGTGGAATATAAGTAAATTTGATTTTGAGACGTTCTGTTGGATGATGAGTTAAAAGTGAACCTTTTTGGAAGACAAGGGTCCTGTTCCATCTGGCATAAAGCTAACACAGCGTTACACAACAGCATAATAAAGAAAACATGGCACTGGTAGTGTGATATTAGGGGATACTTTTTTGGGCTACTTGTCATAATTGAGGGCAAGATGAATTTCATTCTCTGCTAAACATTAATAAAAGAGATGTCTGGTCATCAATCCATGATCTTAAGTTCAATTGAGTTATCCAGCAGAACAGCAATCTGATGTTTACCTCTGAATGGCTAAAAAATTAAAAACTTGTAGTGTCCTAAAGTCCTGACCTGAACCCATTGAGATGTTGTGGCAGGACCTGAAAAAGACCATTTATAGTTGGAAACCCTCCAAAATTCCTGAATTAAAATGATTTTGCAGTGAACAGTATGCAGCAATTTCTCCACAGCACTGCCAAAGACTAATCTCCTGTTACCAGGAGAGTTTGGTTGCAGTTGTTGCACAACTAAGAATAAGGTTTAATGGGCAATTATAAGTGGTGGTGAGTTATTTCTTGCATTAAATCACAAGATCATTTGAAAACTATTGTTTATTCTGGTTGTCTTTTGTTGTATACTAAATTTGCGTGAAGACAATTAAGGATTGCATAGAAAAACAGGAACATACAGTTAACACATGTGGAAACTGTAAGTGAGAAAATTAAACAATATGTTTGTGTACCTTCACTTCATCCTAAGCTTAATCCCACCATCACTCCATGAAGGAGAAGCTGTAGAGTGCACATCAAGTGCAAGAAAAGCATTTGCAGTACAGTAAAAATCTGTCAATCATGTTCGGTGAAGACTGGCATTAAGATGTTTTCAGTTGGGCTCATGTATCATTTCCATAAAATATATACAGTTGTTCAATTAAAAGATCAATATATAACTATAAATAGTTTTTTTTATAGTTAAGGTAAACAAAACCCATGATGTTTTTTTTTTTTTTTTTTTTTACAAATATCACGTTTTATTACACAAAACAAAATGAGCTTTTATTGTTAAATGTTTTCTAGCAAAAATAAATGGCAAATATGAATCATATGTGCTGTCCATATTGCTTTCCAGACCTAAACAAATACTGATGGTCCCCCTAAAACAACAGAGCAGTGTCCACTCTCTCCAACAACATAAAATCCCCCAAAAGGAACAGTGAGAACTAGCCGTAGCATACTTTCCTGCAAAAAATATGATGTAAATATATTTAAATATTGGAAAATTATTAAAGAAAATGACCCTCGTTCTCATCTCAGTAAATGTCTTATACACACACACAGCTACACACAAAGTGTAGAGACCGTGTATCATATATGAGCCTCACTGCCCACTTCACTGACCAGGATTGGAATTTGTAAAAACAAATGTAGTGTTCTCCTGTAAATCCTGAAAACGTTTGGTTACACATTCTTTTGTATTACCTGTTTTATTTGGAACTGACCAAGGGAATTTAGTTAATTCTCTTTGTGTTCCCCTTTAACATGTTAAGCATTTGATCAGTCAGAATTATTTTAGTTTACTATATTTATACGTATTTATTATTTTACATATCTGAAATACAATGGTATAATGTACTACAGTATGTTTGTGTCATGTTTAACTTCTGACAGAAAATAATTAAACCAAACTGAACTTTATATATACATACCTCACTTGGGAGTAAAAAGGAGCCATTCAACGTGACAGAAATAGTGATTGATTTGTTTTATATATAGATATAGACTGATTAGATAATATTGTGTTAAGAAAATATTGTTCCATATTGACCAGCCCTATTTAGGATCAGTTCTGCTTTCTTGAACATATTTCTTTTCTGTAGCTGCTTCCGGTGCTCTTGCAGTTATAATGGGAGTGAGATTCAAGAGGTCTGGGAAATTAATGCCAGCAGGTGTTATGGCTGGGCTAAGGTGAGAATTTGAGATGTAGGAGTTTCTTGTTATATCACTCTCACCAACACACACATTCTGCATTACAGCACATATTTTTAAAAAATAGAGAAATTCAGAATAAGATTATATATTGCGAATAAGAAGGCTACAGTGTGATATTTAAGAGTGAATACTTCAGTGCCATCATGTAATGTACATTTGAAGACTTATTACACTTTTCCTGATATATCCACTATATTTAAAGCTAAATATGTTTTTTTTAAAATACCCATGGCAGGTTTATATTGTAAAGACTTCGAATTAGATCATTACATTTTGTATTCATATGTCTGTATTCATCACTAATTCTACAATCATTTTGGTGCTAAATATATTACCAGTACTTTATGGGGTAAAGTCCATCCAGAGCTGTTTGGACTCCAGAGATGTCATTCATTGGACAATCCTGTCGCAGACTTTTAACCCACATGTTTCTGTCTAATGGCTGTGTACTAAAGGTCATACTGTGTTCTGGTTTTAGCTTTCTTATGGTTGCACGACTGCTGTTCCTCTGAAAATCGCAAGGACCCAAGCTGTGCAGATTACCACACCTTTAAAAAAAAAATTAAGACATTGCATGGCTTATTGTAATGTTTTATTAAGTTTGTACAAATCACATGTAATAGTGCCATTGTCTGCGTAAAAAAATTAACTTTTAATCTTGTACATTCCAAATAAAGCTTATTTTTTCATCTTTTTATACTTTGCATTTTTTTAATGTCACATGAAAAGTTGTTTTTCACCCAGTAAATCCACCCTAATGTCATTATTGTTCTTACTTTCAAATCAGCTTTTCTCAAGTTGTTTCCTGAAAACTGTAATGTTTCTTAACGTGTTGCTTAGAAAAATCACACACTGGCATTTCAAAAAGCTTATAGTTGCTATAATAGTTACGTTTATGACCCCAGTCTCCTATTCCATATTATCTTCTGTATGCAGTCACATGTATTTAGCAATGTATTGATTAGAGGGAAAACTAGCATGCTAGTTTAAGGATGTCCATCAATTCATTCTAAAGCACATTCAGCATTTAACAAGATCAGCATTTTATAAATATATACAGTATGTCTTATTTTATGCCAATGTAGCAATGTTCATCTGTGTAGTTGAAATATATGCTCTGTATAATTAAATGAACTTGTGATCTCTGTGATGGGGCAGTCCTCCTGTCTAGGGCATTTCCTGCCTTGGGCAACAAGTCAGGTAGGATCAGGTCCAGCTTCCCCACAACCCGAAAAAGAAAAGAGCTTTGAATAATGAATTAATACCATGTGATCATGATTGAAATTATAGTACTCAGAAGTACCTGTAGCACTAATGTTGGCATTAATTAATTATGTAATTGCATTAAAAATAAGATTAGTTATTAATTGCATTAATAGACTCCTTCTGCTCCTTCTGTTGTACTTTCAAAGGCTTTAATGTTAAAAGAAATGAACAATCAATGTCTATTTCTACAGCCATATACAATCCCCTTTTCATTTAAGGCACAATGAAGCATTCCAAATTATTTGTAACTGTGGTCCACAGGTTCCTACTAAAAAACATGGCTCAACACATCCATCACAGTTTTTATATAGACTTCATCAGGTGGAGACTTTCTCTGGCTGCCAGGCTGCAAGAACCTGCTGATTGCTGGAATGGCTTTCATGGTCTTTTGAAATTCCTGAAAAATAGGAGAAAGATACAGAGGAATTGAATATATGTACGGATGGGTATCAGTATCCAACCAATATCTGCAGAAAATGGTATTTATTTATGTCATGCATCACAGATTCATACATTATTATTATACTCTCTTAGTAATTATATATTCAGTTGTGTAGTGTTACAGATGTACAGAAGATATTCACAATATGCTCAGAAAAGTGCATTTAGAAGTAATGACATCATTTATCACAATAATGATAACAATCATAGTGCTCACCCACAAGTAAAGCACATCAGCAGTTTGATGCATGTTATCCTACTTTTAGATGATCATCTAAGGTGAGGTGATTCAATTACATAGTTTATTTAAAGCTTCACAGGAATCCCAACTCTGTATTGACCGATATGTGTTACAGTACTGGTGTTTTAAAAGAAAGTGTGGTATTAAGACATCTATAGAGATCTAAGTTTAAGTTCTTTATTGGACCTTGGTCAAACAACAGATGAAGGTCAAGAGTTCTAGATACCACACAATCAAAGCCTTCTCGATTCCTCTGAGAGTTTAATCTCATATTTCACTGTGTATTAGTCTGGAAAAGGTAATGTCACAGTGACAGTGCAGCTCACCTGGATTTTGGGAAAGGCTGAAAGTATTGTAGGGAACAGCTCTTCCAGCATCAAAGTGGCTTCAAAAAACCTCACATCTGCACAACTCAGACGATTCCCCACAAGAAACTGAGAATTTACGAGAGCCTGAAAGAGCCACAGCACACACATGTACACACACATACTCCCAAAACAGTTCTTAAGAAGATACATACAGGAGAGTATGGCTCGGCAATATGGCCCATGTATCACAGTATTTAGAAATTTGTTCAACTTATCCCATTAATGCAGACAATCATAATTGTGTGATGATTCAGGTAGTCCTGGCAACAGATGCCTGCTTTACAATATGTTTTTTCTCTTGGAAAAATATATTTGTATGTAAAAATCACAGACAAGTTTAATTCTGTACTTATTCAAAACTGGTCCGTGTTTTCCGACACAGACTTTCAGTGGGCCACCCAGTTACATTAACAGCTGCCAATGTTAACAGTTGCATATTCTCTGTAGAGAAATGGAGAAGGAGGAAGAAACACATATTGTCCTTATTGTGTAATTGTTCTTTTGTAGTAGCTTCAAATTTGATAAAAGAAAGCAGCAGCTAAGCTGTGATAATGTCAATAGTGTAAAGTACACTCTTGACCACTGTACAGAAAATAATGGAAGCTAAATATAAGAACCATTATACGTTTTTGTCTTTGGGCCATGGCAGTTAACGACCCAAACCAAGATGTTAGACCATGTGAAAACTCATTTTTCCTTCATTTACAAAGCAGATATACAATACTGGTCAAAAGTTTTAGAACACTCTATATTTTCCATTTATTGGTCATTTCTGTTACAGTAAATGATCTTAAATGGTACAAAGGTAAATGTTTACAATAAAGAAATCCATTATAAATAAAATGTTTAGGTCTCCAAACACTAAAAGAATAATATGCAGATCTCATTAAAAAAAAAAAAATAGTCCAATAAATATTTATTAATTTATTTTGTGACTTTGGTGACTTATTTTTAACGTTAACATTTAAGGTTATTCATTGTAACAGAACTGTTTATATTACCAGTAAACTGCAAAAATGGCATGTTCTAAAACATTTGACTGGTAGAGTCATGAGCTGACTACAGCCCTGAAGCTAAAGAAAATAACAAAAATAAGTTTCATTCATAAAAAAATAAGAAAAAACAATAGCTCTAAATCTATTTTGTTGTGGCAGTGATCTTTCTGAACTCTACTTATCTGTATACTTAGTTAGGTCCACCCTTCACCTAAATCATTATGTAAAGTAAAAGTGACTTTGTCATTGTGAACATGCTCAGTCACACTGGATTTAACCCATCCCTCGTTGAGCAGCAGGCACCTATTAACAATGAGCAGTGTAGTGGGACAGTATGTTGCTCAAAGGTACCTCAGTGGAACCTAAGCCTAAGACCTGCAACCTTCTAATCTAGGCCACCACTCACTGTGGTGTAGAAGTTCACTACATTAAATGCACAACAAGCCACAATACACTATTTCTAGTATATTCCCCAGCGCTAGACTTTCTTCACAAGTATTCCTGCTGCAGAAAAGCATGTATGGTAAGAAGTTCCACACCTTCTCATAAGCTGGAAGACTGCGAACTTTGGCTTTGGTCTGCAATTTGTCTAGATCCTTCTGCTTTTTCTCTGGTGGCTGAAAGGGCAAAATCATGATCATGTCCATGATGTCCCGAGCACTTTCAGCATACATATCAATCCTTAAAAAGAAAAGAAGAACTTTACACTGGTCTTTATGGTTTTAGATAAACCTGATAGTGATTCTCTGAAGTTCATACTCACATAAATCTCTCTTTAATATCCTTGCCATAGAGGTTATATTTCCCTGCTATGTAATTCAGAATAGCTGTTGTCTGAACAAGCTTCATTCCATCCATTTCCACCATTGGAACCTGATGAAACAGAAGAGCTCCATCTGGAGTTCAGGATAGGAATACTGTTAAGATCATGAAGCTGCAGTTTCGGTTTCTCGGTTATGTAGCTCAAAAACACATTAATATTCTAATTTAAAATAATATCAATAAATATATAAATAATGTAAATATAAACGTATATAAATGTTATACATACATATAAATACATGTTTGTAAATAATGTGTGTGTGTGTGTGTGTGTGTGTGTGTGGGTGGGTGTGAAACTTGCCCAATAATACCTACCATTTACCAGTTTTTCGAATTGCTCTTTGGTGGTAAAAAACACCTCTTCAAACTGTAAATGTAAATATCATAGTTATTAATAAACTCCCGATATGGGACAATGCTGCGGTCTATCGATGTGAAGCTTTAAACAAACCTCAACTCCAGCGACCGCCAGAAGCCACCTTATCGATTCCATTTTCCCTCGCCCATTAAAGTAATACAGCACAGCCTTTCCTGACATTTTTCCAGAAGCAAAAGCGAAACAACACAAATGATTTAAGACCAAAACCAGGCGCAGAGTTGCAGCAAGTTTATATAAACTCCGATACTGCGCTTCCGGTGAATGGGCGTGAATATGAACCAATCACAGGGCGGAAAATATGCACGTGATTCTGGGCAAATATTTGCAATGGAAAAATTTTAATGGGCAAAGAGATAAAATGCTGAGTCACTGGTTTTAATGACCCAGGCAGGGTTAAAGCTTTACAAACCGGTTCATCATATCACTCCACAGTTCTTGTTTTGTTCGCAGTGCAGGAAACGTGTAAAATGACTTTGGAGAGTTGTGAGCAGAAAAACACATTAGAAAACAGAGAACAGTGCTCTTTGTCTAATGGAGAACAGCCATTTAGGCTACTGTATAACTAGGCTGTCATTCCTGTGGTAAATACATGTTTCCCAAAGATGTTTAATAGATTTTAATATTTCATTTCTGTCCCCGTGAAAGTTCCTCCAACTTGGTTGGACTTTAAAAAACAGGTATTTTTATTACCAGAGTAAAAGTCTTGCTGGCTCAAACAAGCTGTGTCTTAATTTCTGACTGGAAATTGGCTGCCAGAGTGAATTTACTGAAAGACTTTACCTACTGTCTCTATTGTATTTTTGTTGCATACATGGGAATCATAGGCCAGCATGATATTTACCATTTTTCATGTATGTGTTTGATGATTCCATTATTGGTATATCAACATGTGGAAATGCAACATTTGAGACAAAATCATAGATCAACATAACAGAAAAATTAAATATTTGCTTGGAAGCACAAAAAGTATGTTGTCAATATAAATACTGTTGTTAAATGCTGATAAAATTCATCAGTGACAACAGTTATCTGCCAATACAACATGATTCTGATATTATTTTGCAGATCTAGCATGCTTCATATACTGCATTTAACTGTATATACTGTACATAATCCATATACTGTCTTTACTGCACTTGCTGCTCTTGCATTTCTGAGTAGATGCTAAATTGAATCTCGTTACTCTGTATTTATACATGTCTAATGACAATAAATTTGATTAGAATCTAATCTAATCTAATGCTGCCCTTGTGTTTCCTTTATATAGTATGAGCATATGAGCACTACCTTCATTTATGCTCTGCTAATTCAGTACCGATTTTCACCAGTACCAGTCTGAATACCATGGTAAGGGTAACTGATAATGACTGAGTAACTGAGCAGAACATGTGTATTGAAATAGTCATAAGTAAAGGCTTAGCTTGCACATGTACAATAAAGTTCCTTAAAACATAGACAGGTTAAAGGTTAGCATAAAAAATAGATGTTGTCCCAAAAAGATAAGCACTTAAACTTGCCTTTACTGAGGATCATACACATTACTTTACTCATCATTCTAATTTGATCAATTTTGGAATTTGTAAAAACAAATGTAGTGTTCTCCTGTAAATCCTGAAAACTTTTGGTTAGACATTCTTTTGTATTACCTGTTTTATAAGCAACTGACCAAAGAATTTAGTTAATTCTCTTTGTGTTCCCCTTTAACATGTTAAGCATTTGAACAGTCAGAATTATTTTAGTTTACTATATTTATATGTATTTAATATTTTACATATCTGAAATACAATGGTATAATGTACTACAGTGTGTTTGTGTCATGTTCAACTTCTGACAGAAAATACTTAAACCAAACTGAACTTTATATATACATACCTAACATGGGAGTACAAAGGAGCCATTCAACTTGACAGAAATAGTGATTGATTTGTTTTATATATAGATATAGACTGATTAGATAATATTGTGTTAAGAAAATATTGTTCCATATTGACCAGCCCTATTTAGGATCAGTTCTGATTTCTTGAACATATTTATTTTCTGTAGCTGCTTCCGGTGCTCTTGCAGTTATAATGGGAGTGAGATTCACTTAAATTTGCCTTTACTGAGGATCATACACATTACTTTGCTCATCATTCTAATTTTATCAAAAAAATGTTTATATGACAAATTTGACAAAACAGTATTTACATGTCAAGGTTTAAACCCATCCTAAAACAAACGAGAAGAGCTGGAAAAAGGCCTCTCTCCAAGCAGGGACTCAGTAAAAATAATTTATTCATGAAGTAACTTTCAAAACTCAGCAAAAGGTATAAGCCTGATGTCCAACATTGGATTTTATATCTGTTAAATAAATTAATAGACAAACACTAAAGCAAACTTTACTGATAACAGGTAAACCAGGCAAAATGGCTAACAAAATGCATATTATTTTCAGCTATATGTAAATATAATTATAAACTGAGATGGTGAAACCTTCTGAGGAGGAAGGTTTGAAAGCAGTTGACTTTACAACAATGAATGGGAACCTATAAAACTACAAACTTTCCATCAACAGGTTCTCCAGTACTGGAAACTATTATACAAAACCAATTTTAACTGTCATAATGCCACAGAATGGAACAATAGATGTTTTATATAAACAAATTTCATTGCTGTGTTTGAAGAGTAAACCACTGATTTGTATAATGTCATTTCTCAGCACTATTAATCAGTTAAGGCAGCGGCAGCTGACGAGACCACCCAATAAATAAGTGTGAAGTCTTTCTATAGTAGCACATTAAAGCACATTTGAAATGTAAATACCACTTGAACGTTAATAGTATTCTGGTTTTAGGCTGTAAAAAAAAGTAAAATGACACATTTGGTAACATCTGTTTAACCAGCAAGTATTCATGCGTAGACAGATCCTGCAGTACTGATTCAATGGAATTTTGTAGATTTTTGGAGGTTGTAACAAAATAATGGCAACATGATCCCGATTACTTCTGCTTTCTGTGAAATGTGTCCAGTAGGTCTGGACAACTTTCTAGAAGGTTGTCAAATATCACAACTCTCTGAGAAATAATATTTCAACATTGTAAATACATGACTAATACTATCCTTAATAGAACTGTGCTAAAAACTCAATATAGCAATGATATACATGATATACATGTTTAGCTTGTTCATGAAATAGTCAGAGATGTTTTGGTATTTGCTCCTGTAGATGTCTCAGTACGGCTAGGTGAATTGAACTGCCGCTTGGCATTTTTAAACTAGTTAAAAGTCTATAACAGGGATGCCCAGTTCCTTTTCTGGAGGGGTGGTGTCCAGCATAGTTAACAAAAGTTGTTAAATTGGCCTCAACACAAACTGCTCACTGATGTCATTACCAGGAGGAACAGTGCGCATAACATGCTATATGTGTGCTATATCAATATGTTGGATAATTTGCTAATACCATGAAAATACATTTGAAATTAAATTCTGAATTATGCCAATACCCACCCCTAATCTCTAATGAACATGTTGCGGGCATGTCAAGATCTATTAAAAAGAGTGATATTAACACCTGAAATACTTTCTATTGTAGAATCAATTCATTGGCAGGTCCTGTTGCAGACCTTTAAGCTGGATTTTCAGATAAATAGTAGTGTACATTACAATTTCAGTTTTGTGACTGCTGATTGGCCATAATGTACCTACTACCAAATCTATTCTGAAAAGACATTGTCATGCATATGGAAACTCTATTGTATATAAAGTAATCACATATAATAGAGCCACTGACTTTTACAATTTTTAAACACTAAACCTAGCACATTCAGAATAACGTTTATTAAAGTAACTCTTTAATGCATCACATTTCCCACATTTGACTAAAATAGAAAAATTTAACTCTCTCTCTGCAACCCAACACTGCTGTATGTTTAGTGCATGTTAGTGTTTTGTTTTTTGAAATACTTTTATTGCTAAAAAGGCAAAAAGGCATGGACACTGGTGGCATGCTTAAAAGTTTACAGTCAATGTAAAAGACACTTCTTTATTACTAATCCGACTACAGAAAAGTGTGTAATGTTCTATTGCTCATCCAGTTCTTGACTAATTAGTAAATGAGTACACACAATAAATGTATTTTTAGTTGCACCAATGTATTAATAGGTAATCAGTCAACATAGTTTGATTGTGTAATCATTAAAAGCACAGCATTAATAGCACTTACAAATGCCTTTAATTCTTTTTGTAACTGAGAATGTGAGTAAATGTATTAATAGATTCCTTCATTGTTAAGCTGTAACTGCCAATATTACATGACTGTTCTTACAATCACATACATCCCCTTAAACATCACTGTTTTTCCTAAAGGAAAAGATGGCTCAGTACATCTGTCACAACTTTTACACAGTCTTCACCATCAGGCTCAGTGTTTCTCTGACTGCCAGGCTGCAGGAACTTTAACAGGTCTACTGAGTTAAAGTGTTGAAATGGCTTAACCATAAACAGGAGGGTGAGAGAGTAAGTAAGAGTTTCAAAGTTCTCCTGCTCAAACACACACGATTCAACTCACCTGTTAATTATCAGGTTTAGCAAGTGTGTCCCAAGTGTGCCCATCTGTATTTTTCATGCAAAACAGTACCCAAAGAACATACTTTTTTTCTAGAATTCTCAATATTTTATCAACATTACATTTAAAAACTCGATATATCGATAAATATCAATATTGAAATTGAAAAAGTTCAATATTTCTTGACATTCCTTTCAGAAAGTGAAATCCATATATTATATAAGTTCATTACACATAGAGTGAAATATGTCAAGCCTTTATTTCTTGGAATTTTGATGATTATGGCTTTTAGATAATAAAAGCCAAAAATCACTGTCTCAGAAAATTAGAATATTGTGAAAAAGTTAAATCTTGCTAAGTCATGGTGTGTAGTCCATAATCAGCTAATTAACCGAAAACACCTGCAAAGGTTTCCTGAGCCTTTAAATGGTCCCAGTTTGGGAGACTGAGGAGGGTAAGCCACAAAAGGCCATTGATAAAGAAGCTGGTTGTTCACAAAGTTGTATCCAAGCATATTCATAGAAAGTTGAGTTGAAGGAAAAAGTGTGGTAGGAAAAGCTGCACCAGCAACAGGGACAACTGCAGTCTTGAGAGGATTACCATGCAATATTCATTCAAGAATTTGGTGGAGCTTCACAAGGAGTGGACTGATGCTGGAGTCAGCACATCACGAGTCACTACATACAGATGAATCCTAGACATGAGCTACAAACGTCACATTCCTTGTGTCAAGCCGCTCCTGAACCAGAGACAACGTCAGAAGCGTCTTACCTGGGCCTGTTGCTCAGTGTCCAAAGTTCTCTTTTCATATAAATGTAAATGTTGCATTTCCTTTGTAAATCAAGGTCCCAGAGTCTGGAGGAAGAGTGGATATGTTTTACATATATCCTTAAAAAGAAAAGAACGTTACACTGGTCTTTATAGTTTTAGATAAACCTGATAGTGATTCTCTGAAGTTCATACTCACATAAATCTCTCTTTAATATCCTTGCCATAGAGGTTATATTTCCCTGCTATGTAATTCAGAATAGCTGTTGTCTGAACAAGCTTCATTCCATCCATTTCTACCATTGGAACCTGATGAAACAGAAGAGCTCCATCTGGAGTTCAGGATAGGAATACTGTTAAGAACATGAAGCTGCAGATGGCGCTGTGGACTGATCATATTCTCTATTGGGCGCCTCTATCACACTTTACTGTAATAAAGATCAGTCTGGGTTATCACCCAAGCTATTATAATCACAATACGAAATAAAAAATAATTTGTTAAGTTTTCTGTTTAAACCTTTATTATGGGTAAAACTGAACACCACACCACACCCTCAGTAAAAAGGTAGCAGTAGGTGTACATATGCAAACATTTCACAGTGGAGATATACAAAGAAATGACAAATGTGATTGTATTTTGGCAAACTTAGTGAGATCATGAAAAATAACATTTAAAATGACAAAAAAAAGTTTTGCACCAGTTGCTGTATTTAATACTGTGAAAAGACTCAGGGAACCTAGAAAAAAATCTCATTCAGTACAGAGCAAGTGAGCTCTATGCAGAAATGCAGTCAAGTTCTCTGGGCCTGAGCCAATCTCAGATGGGCCCAAAGACGGTAGAAATCTGTGGTAAGTGGAGTCAATGTTTTAGCTTGTTTCTGGGAATGGACATTGAATTGTCCAAACAAAAGATGAAAAGCAGTCCTGCTGTCTACTACTGAAAATGTATGGCATGTCATGAGAAAAACAAGACAAAGTCATCTGTTCCATCAGTTTCCAAATTATTAAAAATGTAATTAAATTACTGAATTCAATTATTTAATCTAATTAAAAGGAAATGTTTCCATCCCAGATTGCATTCATTTTTCACCAAGATCATGTAGAGATGATGGGAGAGTCAGACCACTGTGCCAATTCTTCCCCAGCACATCCCAAAGATTCTCAATGGGGTTAAGGTCTGCACTCTGTAAAATGATGTCTAATTCTCCCTGAACCAATCTTTCCCAATTTGAGCCTGATCAAGCAGAATCAGAAAACCTTTATTTATCCTGGAGGAATTTACTAATGCTGCGACTGCATATAAACTTACAGACACAGTCACAAAACAAAAGTATGGTAAAAAAAAAAAAACAACAACAACCACATACTACTTACCGGTAATATGTAATCCTGGCATTGTCATCTTGCCATCAACATAACATTGCTGAACCTTGACCTGACCAACTGCAGCAAGTCTTTCACTTTAGGCACTAGGCATGATGGGTGCATCACTTCATATGTGTTTCTTTTTACCCTGATGCACCCATCACTCTGTAACAGAGTAAATCTGGACTCTTCAGACCACATGACCCTCTTCCACTGCTCCAGCGTCTTTAAAATGTTTTTTTTTTTGCGAAGCTACTCGCTGCATCAGTTAGGTTTAAATAACTTGTTGCCAGCTGAAATATAATAATCTATGCAGTAATTATCCAATAGGAGGCTCTAACCTATTTGCTTTGTTAAATCTGGGTGGTGACTTTTTTGGACAGACAAAAGTTTTTTTTAAATAAAGTTCACATATTTTCAAATAAAGAGGACACTTAGGATTTGTCCATTCATAACAGGGAGAAAGGGTGAAAGTAAAAACAGAAGAGGATGGAGGAGTTAAAGGAGAAGCAGAACTAGCTTGTCCAAAGAAAATTATGCTGTCTGGCAGGTTGGACTGTTGACAGCATTTCATGGTTACAATATTGAGTCAGAATTTTTTTCCTTTTACTGTGCTGTGCTCCAGTACAAGCAACAGCCTAGAAACGGCCCTGAATTTGGGTCAAGAGCCCTGTATTACTTACCATTCACCATGAAAATACTGCTCCTTGGTAGTCAAAAATACATCCTCAAACTGTTAATGCAAAGATCAAAGCCGTTTTTGCGGTCATGTAACCGTTATCTGAACATTACAGTATCGACCTCAGCTTTTCACATACCTCAACACCAGCAACGGCCAAAAGCCATCTTATGGATTCCATTCTACCACGTGCATTGAAGTAATGCAACACCACATTTTTTGACATTATTTCTTTTCTTTTCAAAAACAAACCTTTGCTGAGAGAAATAACACGCACTCCCAAACTCAGCACAACCAAACAGATGTTAACTCTTTTCCATTTGTTTTGGAGTCGCCGGATAATTGTGTAATCGCTGAAGCGGCTTTTTAACCAATGAGAGGAGAGGAGCAGGAACATGGAACCAATGGTGGGGCGGCGAAGCGTAGACGCGATTTGGAGCGTCGACTTGCAGGAACAAAATGCAAGATCATTGTGATTAACGTTTAGTAGAGGTCAGGGTTTATGGACTTTGTAGTTCCCTGAAAACGGAGCATTAACGATGAACTTCATAACACTGAAAAATCTTGTTCTGTTCAGTTTGGTTGAAAGCATGTTTGTTACTATAGCACATTATTCCTTGAATGTGCTATAGAATCCGAATCAACTTCATTGACCAAATATGAAACACTTAAGAAATTTGTTTCTGGCAGGTGGTGTTTGCTAGTACCAGTGTTGTAGACATGCACATGTAAGATACAGACAGTACTATACAATACAATCACAATATAAGATACACAATATACAATGGGCGATATAATCTACAATATACACTCCACTAAAAACATACAGTACACAGTAGATAACATACAAAACTATATAATATACAATAGGCAGTAAACAGACTATACCGTATACAGTACACAATAGACAACAAAATACAAAATACAGTACCCTATATACAGAGGAGACGGGCTATTATTCTCCTCACAGGTGGAATGGTGATGGTCATGCAGCTTCTTCACATCCCTCTGTCTGTTCAGTGGTGATACTTGTCTGTGATGCTGCTGTTATTGTGGGAGCGGTTTAGCACCAAATGCAGAGATAAGTTTAAACAGAGCCGCTTAATATCCGTCAATAACCCTCAGATATATTGACAGAAATTAGTAATTATGTGCGTTACACTCATATAACTTCTTCAGAAATCAGAAGTTAGCTTTAAACTGTTTTACCTTAGAAGAAATTCTGTTAAAACATGGAGGTAGAAAGTAAAAACTCGGAGGCACGTTCCTGTGAAAGGGGTCTTTGTCTGTGAAATGCGTCTATTTGTTGCAACATCCCTTCAAACCTGCCGTTTATTGGAAACTGGCTATTATTAGAAAATATACAGAACATTTAGACCCCATTAGTTTGCCCCTGTTAGCAGAGGCTAGCGGGCAGAGTAGCTGTTCAGAGGCATAGACCAGCAACACAGATCAGGTAGGTGAAGATTTCAAACAGGAAAATGTCCATAGAATCCAGAAAATTGTCCTGCAGTGTCCATAAGCAGCCTGAGTAAGTGGCAATGCGAGAGCCTTTAGGGTGCTATTACTGAGCATATGCACGCTAGCCAGAGCAATACAAACTAGCACAGAAGAGGGTAATCCAGTTCAAAATAAAGGGAATAGCGGCAGCATGTGTCCATATAGTCCAAA
>JBBIGC010000145.1:9358489-9368124 GCA_037576955.1 Lepidarchus adonis
TCTTTTTGTGCATTATTTACCAGAACAAACAATGCATTTCCACATATAAGTTCACTAAATCATAAATATTTTAAGTAAAAAGGGCTTACGAGAAATTCTTCACATATGATCGCTGGTTATTTTAACACAAACAAACAGGCAAAGAAACAGGCCAGTCTAGAAAACAAGGATAGTGGGCCATTTGATCATTTCTATACGGACACTGAATTGGCCCAGTCACATATCCTAAAATGTGACAAAGTGATACAATTTGACTAAAACGCATATTGCTTTTATCGATAAAAATGATAACAAACAAATAATTTAAAAACTAAAATGAATGAACGTGTTCGTATTAAGAAAACAAAACAAACCCTGGCAGTGTGCTCGGGCTACCGCTAGGATGAGCACTTCTAGCATTCGCGTCGCAACAAACGGAGAAGCAGCCGCAGAAGAAGAATTTTTCTCAAAGCACGGAAGTATTTTTACGATTGTAATGTTTTTTGGGAGCTCACACAGTTTGGAGTGAGAAAAGCGGGTCTGGTTATCTTCTTTCCCCCGTGTTTGTGAAGTGAATAATGTGGCGTTAGCCGCTGCGGTTTTAGAGCTCACATTGGCATGGAGTTGGGGAGAGAGAGAGTAGTCGCCCTGGTGGATATGGACTGTTTTTACGTGCAGGTGGAGCAGCGAATGAATCCCGAGCTAAAGAACAAGCCCTGTGTCGTGGCGCAGTACAAGACCTGGAAAGGAGGCGGGTGAGGGAAATGACTGTCTGTCTGTTACTCCTGTAAGAACCGTGGCATTTTCCTCTTCAGTTTTCCTCACTATCGTAACGGTGTCTTCTTTTCTCAGCATCATTGCCGTTAGTTACGAAGCCAGGGCCCATGGTGTCACCAGAAACATGTGGGCAGACGACGCGAAGAAACTGTGTCCAGATCTTCAGGTGGCGAGAGTGAGAGAGTCGCATGGGAAAGCGGATCTCACCCAGTAAATCCCCTTTATTTTGGTCCTGAGTTGAGTGTGGTCTGTCAGATTCTGTCCTACAACAATGTCTTTGTGTTCAGTTACAGAGAAGCCAGTGTGGAGGTGATTGAGGTGATGTCCCGCTTTGCTGTCATTGAAAGAGCCAGCATTGATGAAGCCTACATGGACCTCACTTCCAGTGTTCAGAAAAGACTGAATGATCTGACATCTGAGCGGATTGAACCCCAGATGCTGAAGGCCACTTATGTCCAAGGCTTTCCTTTTCCCTCCACAGGACTTGCACAAACTGGAGATGAGTTTGTGGTTAAAGGTGAGTTGGATCCGGATTCTGGGAAACAGACAGGGCGATTCCTCCAATATTGACGACATTCCTGCTTAAGTCAAATATATCTGCTTTGAAACTGAATTGGAGAGCAGAACAGGAACACTCTGGTCCTGGCTAGTACAGTCTGATAGTTTGTCTGCCCAAACAAACTCACTAAACCTGGCAATGAAGATGAGATGTCTGAGCAGGGAAATCACCAAACTGTGCTGGATCCCCCAGGACTGCAGTCCCCCACTGCTGTTGTAGAGGAACTTAGAGATGCAGATTTCCTTTACAGTGGTGGTAATGGGAACCAGCGGCCACAATGTATACATCACAAATATGGTCGTTTTATACAAAATAAATGTATCTCAAACACAGTAGATCAGTGTTTCCCAACCCTGTTTCCAGAGGCCTGCTGCTCTGCATGTTTAGTGTTTTCCTTCCTCTAACACACTCGCTTCAGCTCAGGGAGTTGAGTTAATGAGCCGATTCATTATCAGGTGTGGTCCCTCTAGGAACAGAACTGGGAAATACCATAGAAGGTTAACAAAGATAATAAGACTGGTGTTTAAAACTAGCTTCTATAGATTTGAGCAAGAGTTACAACTATATATAAAAAATTATAACTTGTATACCTCACCATCATTGCTATCTAATTTAAGAGAGTTAAAAAAGACAAAGTCAAATCCAGGCTTCATGTTAGCTGTCAGACTGATACTGTTATTACTGTGTTTTAGCTATGCGACCTGCTTTAGTGCATTTTCTCTTACTGTGTCAGAAACCACAACCGTGTCTATTTGATATTACTTGGTGTCTGAGTCAAATGTGTGCTTGTGTATACTGTGCATAATTTTCTTTGTTGGAATATAAGCTTTCTCTACCTGTTAGCTACACTTTATTAATTGTTTAAATATTCACAGGAAAGAGGAATGCTTATTGATACCTTCTCTTTAAACACAGAGGAGAAAAGATCTCGTGGACTGCAACAGTGGCTGGACACGCTGCCCCCCTGCTCTCAGACAGACAGTGCTGAGCTGTGTTTGGCAGTGGGGGCGCTGATTGTGGAAGAAATGAGAGCCGCTGTGGAGGAACACACTGGATTCCGCTGCTCTGCAGGCATTTCTCACAACAAGGTGCTAGTTTGGCATTTTCAAAAAATGCAAAAAGGTTTTGCTGTTAATTTCTGTCTAGTTGTTGTTGTTAAATGCACATCTGTAAGTGAAGTATCTTTGATTGCAGGTATTAGCCAAACTTGCATGTGGTCTCAACAAGCCCAACCAACAGACTGTCGTGCCCCTCGGATCGGTACCGGAACTCTTCAGCACTCTGCCTATCAGTAAAATGTAGGATTATTCACAAACGCTGGTGGGTTAAATAAAGTGTGATGTCATCAGAGTGTGACGGAACTTTTTGGTTTTCTTGCAGTCGTTCCCTGGGAGGAAAGCTGGGAGTTTCCATCACAGAGGCTTTAGGAGTGGAGAACATGGGAGAACTCACACAGTTCACATGTGCACAGCTTGAGCATCACTTTGGACAAAAAACTGGGTAAGAAGTAGAGCAAGGCTGTTCGTAGGGTTTGATGCTGTGCCATCAGATTAGGTGAGATCACAGCACAGTTTAGTGCTTCCAACATCAGTATAGTTCAGTCAGACAATGTTTTGGGTGAATAACAGCAACATAGCACCGGACTGAAAAGCAGAGATTAGTATGTGGCTCCCAGTGGATGACTACAGTGGGTATAGAAAAGAATCACCCCTTCGAAATATTCCCATTTTTTGCCAGACAACCTTAAAAGAAAATTCATACAAAAAAGGATTTCCAGCTTTATTCATTCAACCTATAAATCAACAATGAGACCACCCCCCCATGGCAATATTTATTGAACCACCTTTGCTTTAATGACAGCCTTGAGTCTGTTGGGCTCTATCAACTTTTCACATGTATATTTTCCCACTGTTCTTTATAGAATTGTTCAAATTTAGTCAAGTTGGATGGTGAGTGTTGGTGGACTGCTATCCTCAAAACTTTTCACAGATTTTCAATAGGATTTTGGTCTCATTTGATCTTTTTACACTCCTGGCAATGCTCACATGAGCCTTAATTTGGACTTCTTGAGAACTTGCTTTTCCCCAACAAGCCACACTTATTAAATTGCACACAATGACACTCTTTGCCATAAAATCCTCCTTAACAGTTTCCTCTTTGCTCTTCTATAGTTTGGAGGAACAAACGGGTCCAGGAAGGGTCCTTGCAGTACCAAACACTCGACACTCGTGCTGTCCACAGTTCTATGTTTGAGATCTATTGAAAATGGCTTGCCACCCACAGTTGTTTGCTGTTAGTTGCACCAAGCAAAGGAATGATACAGGAACAGCTGCTTTTATGGTTCACTCATCACTTTGATTACAGTTGGGGGGGTCCTTTATTATCTCAGTATTTCTTGTTTTCTTGTTCATTTGGATATTATAGATTGCATTCCCAGTAAAGCTGGAAAATTGGTTATATTGGTTTGTGTGTTTTCATTTAAGGCTGTAAAGCAAAAAAAGGCAATACTTTAAAGGGGGTGGTTCTTTTCTAGTAGTTGTAATGTGACTGCTGTGTAAGCCATGTGCCATACTCCAGTCCTCACAAGGCCAAAACACCTCAGACTTCAGTCTTTTGCTGGTTAAACCTAAATTTGCTTGGGAAACAGTGATCAATCAACACATTGATTTCTGGGAAGAAAAAAATTAAAATGGAAAAGTAGAAACTCATGTCAGTCATGAAATTTGCTTAACAAAACTATAGCTCACTCCATTTTTAAGTTTTTGGAGACAGACGAGTGAAATTCAGTGGAAACTGAATGAGACCAAATTCTGCTGTATTCAGTAAAAAAAGTTTTCCAGTGCTTCATCCTCTTCCTCAACTCAAGGCAACTAACGTGTTTCTAACTTCAGTCAATGTCCTCAGGCTATGTGGATCATTCTGAATGTTTTATTGTTCTTCAGGCAGTGGCTGTACGACTTGTGCAGAGGGATTGAGTTTGAGCCAGTGAAGCCCAGACAACTCCCTAAATCCATTGGTTGTAGCAAGAACTTTCAGGGAAAAACGGCCCTATCTACAAAAAGTCAGGTAATGATCTAGTTAATGTACAAGAAGGTTTATTCATTATTTATACTGCCTGCCTTCTATGTACAGGGAGTCCTTGAATTATGTAGGGTTCGGTTCCTCTGAGTGTGACGTAACTCGAATTTTGATGTAAGTCGGCGTTTGTGCATGTAATGATGCTGCAGAGGTTTTATTGAACAGCATTGTGCTTTATTAACAGTTCACAACATGCGTGAATGCTCTCATATTACAGTAAAGCATTTAGTAAACGGTGCTCCAGATAGAAATGCTCTTTTTAATGCTTCAACATTCACCACAGCAGTTTGGAGAGGTGACTTGTGGCTAGACCACACAGTGCACTATTAACCCCCCATCTCACCCACCAATCCACATGAACTCTTATTCATTACTAATGGTGAATAAAACATAAACATATTAGCAAAAACTGTGCAGAGTAAATTAACTGTTTAATTAAATTAACTTAATTTAATTATCTCTCTCCCCGCCCCCGTACGCACATTATAAAAAGCCAGAGAGGTCTAACGGTCGAGTATGCCGTAAATCGAGGACTCACTGTACTTTCTTTTCTCTTCATTCCTAGGTCCAGCACTGGCTCCAGCAGCTGGCCCTCGAGCTGGAAGAGAGACTACATAAGGATCGAGATATGGTAAGAAAACACCACAGGACTAGAGTTTCTGCTTATATTCATTGTTTCTGATCATCTGCTGTAACACAAACATGTCTATTTCGAACCCTTTAGAATGGACGGGTGGCTAAGTTGCTAACTGTGGGTGTCCGTCAGGCTGGAGATAAAAGGCCGTGTAGTTTCTCCCGCTGCTGTGCATTAGCACGATACGAAGCCGCTAAAATCACCACTGATAGCTTTGCCATTATTAAGAGCCTGAATACTGCAGGTAGCCATCAGGAGGCCTGGTGAGTACACGGTTCATATTACAACACTTAAAAGGATAATAAGCCTGACTGGTAAAGAGTGGGATTTCTTTTTGAATTTTAAAATATTTATTAAGCATATTGGACATTTTTGTGTTCGTTCTGAGTGATCTTGATGTCTGCTGTGGAATTTCTGGGCTGATCGTGTGAATCAGTAATAATTTGTGGCTGATACCACTAAGCAATCATTTTTCTTTCTTGTCGTTTTAAACCGGTTTACTATGTTTCTAAAGTGCCCAGCTCCTGTGCTGGAGATCTGGTGTCCAACACACCTGCTTAAACTCACCTGTTAATTGCCAGGTTTAGTTTGTTGAGGTGAACTACCAAACTGTGCTGGACACCAGCCCTCCAAGATGGACTTTGGATACCCCTCTCCAAAATATACAATGGGTATGGAAAGAATTCAGACCCCCTTAAATTTTTCACTCTTTGTTATATTGCAGCCATTTGCTAAAATCATTCAAGTTCATTTTCCCGCATTAATCTACACACAGCACCACACACTGACAGAAAAACACAGAATTGCTGACATTTTTTGCAGATTTATTAAAAAAGAAAAACTGAAACATAACATGTTCCTAAGTATTCAGACCCTTTGCTCAGTATTTAATAGAAGCTCCATTTAATCTAATACAGCCAGGAGTCTTTTTGGGAAAGATGCAACAAGTTTTTCACACCTGGATTTGAGGATCCTCTGCCATTCCTCCCTGCAGATCCTCTCCTTTTGTGTGCCGGTACTCCTCCCAGGCCGTTTGTGATAGACATCGTTTAAACTCTCACACGTCTGGTTTGATCCAGACATGATTGCTTGTATACACGTTTTTTAAACCTCTTGTCGTTTGCCTGTTATTCTTGTTTTTCTTCCCGAATGCAGTCTAGTAATTTTTTACATTTCTTTATAGGTCTCCTGCCCTAACCTGCCTCCATCTATCTGCCAGCAAGTTCAGTGAAGCATCATCAGGAGGAATTGCCAGTTTCTTCAGCAGCAATGTGGCACCAACACAGTCTGTTGTGTCCTCCACTCAGCCCCTCTCTAAAGCAGAACCAGCGAATAAGAAACCTGGCGTTATCCAGTCCCTTTTCCACAAAGCTGCTGAAAAGAAAAAGGCAGAGGAAAAATTGAAGATAGAAGGACTTAAAGATATCCCAACATTTTCTTGTCCTCCTCTTTCGGACATGTCTGAAAACATTTCCACCCCTGGAGTGCGCAATACTGCAATTTCATCTTTTTTTCAGCTGAAGTGTTTGGAAAAAAAGGCAGAAGTAGGAAATGAGATTCCAAATAGCAAACAGGTTGAATGGGTAGAAGAAAGCTCTGCTGACTTCCAGGCTGAGAAAATTCTTCAGGATTCTTCAGGTGGGCTATGCTCTGCTTTTCAAATGGAACAAGGTTGTACAAGCCTTCCTGAGCACCCGGGTTTAACAGCTGGCAGCGAGGATTTTCATACCTGTGAACGCTGCGGGCAGAAAGTGTTGGTGTGGGAAATGCCTGAGCACACAGATTATCACTTTGCCCTCGACCTGCAGAAGTCCTTCTCGTCTTCATCTTCTTCATCCTCTGCTTCTACCAGCAACCTCCTCAGGCCTGGAACACCCCAGTCTTCACTTGGAAAGAGCAGGTCCAAATCCCAGACTGGACCACAAGCCAAAAGAGCCAAAACAAGGGAAAGCGTTGCTACTCTTGATTCATTCTTCAAGAAGGCTTGACTTATTAAAATGACCCACTATGGTAAGTGTTGACATGCCATCGACTTACTAAGTTTGCATTTGAGTTATTTTATATATAGTTATTTTTGTAAACATGTATATATAGTATTTGTTTTGTAATAAAGCTCTTGAAAAGAAATTATTAATAACTAATAAATTAAAGCTGGTTAAGACCGTTATTAAAGATCCTATTTTAATGTATCATGTGTTTGGCATTATGGGGCTCTTACTGACCACTTCTGGGAGCAACTATTCACTATTGATCTCTGTTAAAACCCGGCACAGACTTGTAGTTTAGAACTACCCATTTTTTATATTTTGTCTATAGGCAACACAAGGGCTAAAGAGAATGGAATTTGTATCAGAATACTTCATATTTATTGCGGTCAATGTTCCAAAAGCTGACTGCAGATCAGTGTCTCTTCTCCTGAAGTGGATTGTGAATACAAACCCTGTTATCTGCAGTGTTTGTGTTGATATTTTGTTCAGTAATTTATTCTATGTTCTAAACCACACCGAGGTGTCTGCACCACCTTAATAAAAAGCTGGATGTGGGTTAAGAGGTGTGTTGGAGATTTTGGGATATGATTTGGAGGAGTATGGATGTTTATTCCTATGCCTTACAATGCTTTAAATCACTGAACAGAATACTCACCTGTATGAATCTTTTTTTTTTACAAATATCAATTTGTAACAGTAAGCAGTTATTTTCATATATGATTCACATGTGAACATATATAACAGAAGCAGAAACAGTTGGGGGATTTGTTACACTTTAGCAGAGGAGGTTTTATCATTAGTCAAATCCAGGCTATTGCCAGGGACCCCCAGTTGCCTCCTCCACCCCCCAAAATCAGCCAGCCACTATAAATACCTCAAAATCCTGTTTAAGCATTTTTTGTCACTGTTGTAATCATTCACTTCTTTAAAGAAAAGCAAAACAGAATCAGTGTACTTCATTCATGTGTATCTAGTATTTATGAACAACACTGCATCCGACGGAGCAGTGACCGAACCCGACCCGCATCCGACATGCATTTATATGTTTCTGTCCGAACCCGATTGGAATTTTAATGTTTGGCTGAAACATCCACCGCTAAGTGATTTATAATGATCCTCTCTTTAAACAAACAAACAAGTAAATTTTCCTTCATATTCTGTTGTTTTGAATTCTTGCGATAACTTTCTTTCGTACGTCTCCTATGATGCTTCTGCTACGGCTACTGAATGAAACTTTGGAAACAATTCCCTGCTTACAGGAAGAAAACAAAGAATCCAGTGTGACCTGGTGTATGTCCTACTTTTAATTAACATTAACAAGGCTACTACTGTTTCTCTCTGTCTAATAAAATCTTTGAAATTAGTTTGGCGACCTGACCTCTTCCTGGAAGAAATCAACACAATGTTTCAATTATCTCGATGTATTAAAACATCCGTATTTAAATGTATCTCATCTAGTGGAAACGGTGATTAAATGATTGCTGATATTCACAATTTGTATTAAAACATGGAGCTACATTATTGATTGTGGTCATTGTTTGTGTGTGTCAAGTCAATTTTATTTGTATTGCGCTTTTTCACAAAGCAGCTTAACAGCATTTACAGAATGTGGGTTCGACAGAGGCAAGTAGGAACCAGTGCTCAGAAATAGAACCTATCCTTCTATAGTCGCCACCATAGAGTGAGGAGAGAGAGAATATTAATGAATAAATAAGAACTAAGAGTAGCGATGAGTGTGAAGAGTTCTGCAGCGTCTGCAGTTCCTTGTGAGTTGAGATCAGGTAAATGGTTCTGTCCATATGGGCTCTCCTCAGTAGGCGTGAGGAGGTACATAATGTCAGGATTGGTCTGCGTCACTATGATCTGGGCAGCAGAGTGAAACCTCAGAGTAGCTCAGCAGACAGAGGGAGGGAGAGAGAGAGACTTTTAGAGATGATTAGTGTTGCAGGTGACTAAGAGTGAAGACTCTATGACAGGGCTTTATCCCAGTTTATCAGACAACTCTGCGCCTGAGGAGCCTCTGGATCTTCCCCTTATCTAGAACTAACAGAAAGCTTGAATAAAGAAATATGTTTTCATTCTGGACTTAATGAAATTGAGTCTCGAACAATATTTGAAAGATTAATCCATAACTGCGGGGCTTTATAAGAGAAACCTCTGTCCCCTGCTGTGACCTTTGCAGGCCAGCAGAAGGTCCGCACCTTTTAATCTAAGTAGGTGTTGTGGATGATAAGGGACCAAGAGTTCACTCAGATACTGTGCAAAACCATTAAGTGCTCTATAGGTTAATAACAGTATTTTATAATCAATGCTAAATTTGATTGGGAGCCTGTGTGTGTGTGTGTGTGTGTGTGTGTGTGTGTTTTAAAGAACAAATGGGGAGGGTCCCATGCCTGGGAATTCTACCAGCCCAGCCTATAAGAGTAGGCCCAACACCATCATGCTGAGCACAGGAGCCCCGCAAGGATGTGTTTTAAGCCCTCTGCTGTACGCATTGTACACACATGACTCGCAGCTCCAATTCCATCGTGAAGTTCGCAGATGACACGGTGGTCCTGGGCCTCATCACCAACAATGATGAGTCGGCATACCTGGAGGAGGTGGAGGAACTGGCATCATG
>JBBIGC010000145.1:9368488-9381466 GCA_037576955.1 Lepidarchus adonis
ATCTTCGTATTTCTACTCTGTATGGTCCACGGAGCACACTGGGTTACATTTCACTGCTGGTCATACTTGTATAACCTTTATGTGACAAATAAAGATCTTGAATCTTGAATCGGTCTTTGTTATTTAAATGTTATATGAGGTATAAAATGTTAAATCAGAATCAGTTTATTTGGTAAAGTAAGTCAGGAGATGGGGTTGGTTGAAAATTCTTGCTGCACAACCATGATTTGTCCTTAAGGATGGGGTGGCATTCCACCACCCCGCTGGTCCTTGTTGCTCCATCCCTGAGGACATAAATCACCCCAGTACAGCAGTGGGTGATTCAGAGGAGGATGGAACTAACCACCACAAATTCATAAAACAAAACATGTTAAAAGGAGAATTCTAAAAATTATTTATATTTAAAAGTATATTAAAACCTTTCAGTCCAGAGTAGATAGAATAGACACTCAATTTTTCTCCATTTAAATTATAAATTGCGTGCAGTGGTGCTTAATTAGGTAAGGATTAGGAAATCCTTCATAGACAATGTTCTTCAAAGGCTGCAGCCCCTGAATTGAGACTGGACTGAGAAGATATGGAAACTTAAAAGTGCTACTAAATGTTAAACATGCTTCAAAGAGGAACATTAGTGTTCAGAGTATAAGCTGCTTATGAAAATGCTGTGTCTTAAATACCTTCCATCAGATGCCTCCTTGTGCTGCTGGTAAAATACTGAAAAATGTAAACAATGCTAGTGGAAACAAGAGTATTTTAAAACGGAAATATACATTTATGAACTGCTTATTTTGTTGAGGTCAGCTGATCTGAAGTCACTTGAATGTTGTTGGCCTTCACATGTTTGTCTCAATAACATCAACAGACAGCTTATTTCACCTTTTCAACTCTGCAGCGAGTTATTTGTCCCACAAAACAAAGTGCACTATTGGAATAAAATCAACCATTTTATTTATGTACACCATTATATACAAACTGAACATAAATATTAAAATTCACCAAAATATAAGGCTAAAATCTTAAAATATTACAAAAAATAATTCACAAAAAACTTCCAGCATGTGAGGCCAGAAAAGTGACACACAATCATATAAATAAGGTGCAATTCAAAAAATAGAAACCACCTTCGAAACCACTACAAATTCATAACACAAAACGTTTATGCTGTCAAATCTGTTTTTTTCCTCTTTAAATATTTTTGGTTCAATACATTCTTTTTAAATTTTAATCTAAAATTGCACAAGAGGCACATAGATAAATAGCATAGAAAGAGCATACCGACATGTGCTCTAAGGTGGTACTGAGTCAATCAAACATGCATGAACTGGCTGTAGCTACAGATTTTAAGACAGATGAAGAGTTAGAGTTTAGAAACAACACCCTGGTTCTTAATAGCATAAGACACAAATCAGGTTACGATGAGGGCTTCAATAAGCAACCTCACAAAAGGCACTACAACAGAGCCCATTGGTTTTACACAGTGGAATCATTAACATAAAACTATAAGCAATATGATTAGCGATATCAACAGTGACACATCAGCAGTAATGGCCTCTCTGTGGAGCTCAGCAATCAATTTTGCATAGTAAGAAAATGAGCAGTGGAGATACACCTTTGAGGCACCCTTTAAATTTGTCTATTTTAGGGGCAACTGGGATGTAGAATTCATTCTAGGAGCATGTGACACTTCCTGAGCAACTAATGCACTTAAGTGTGGACCAGAACATACAATATATATATGATTTAAAAGGCTAGGCCTGTGACACAGCACAGATAACCACATGACAGTATATCAAAAAACTTGGCCAACAGCTCATAGCCACTCACTTCTTTCTGACGCTACCATGTGTACTTCACGTTTGATCACAACAGTAATTCTGACACGATTCCCTCTACAAGAAAATACATGGACTTGAATCAGACAATAGAAGCCACAGGGCAGGTACTAAAGCAAAGCTTCTATTATAAATGCATTTTGTGTCAACTAAAGTATAATGGAAACTGAATGCTCAATACTCACATGGCAGAGATTAGGCCAAAATGCTGGTAGCAATTCTTAAATCTTAAACTAACAACTTTAAAATGCCTCTTTATTTCCTAGCTGTGAGCTAGACATTAAACACAGAGACAACAATTTTAGGTTCAGGCCTCCAGTGCTAGCATTTAGTCTGACAGAGTTGTCTGATGTACAACAACTCTGCCACTGCTGTAGCTGCCATGGAAATGCTTAACACTTGCATTTGCTTTGGCATGTAAACACGTCACTAGACTCTTTGGGGGGTGACTTTGCCATTCATGTTTTGTAATAATAATAATAAACAACAATAAACATAAGAAATTATTGTTATCATTATTATTATTCAAGATGGCTTTTCACAATACTTGTCTCTTGGTTCCTAATCCTCTTTTTAATGATTTTAAAGAATAAAAGTAATTAAATAACCTCACTTAAGTAATTAATTGACCATTTCACTTTACAACAAAAAGCTGTGAGTTGTCTGTGTGAGCCACTCATCGGGAGTCATTAAAAAAGAGAAACCTCTACCAAATATTTATAATGAGAAAAACTAATTAGCATAAAATCTTTAACTTTTATTCACTCTTTGCCAACTGTTGGGTTGGACTTTTCCTTAAGCATTAACATAAAAAATGTGTTCACCTATATTTAGAAGGACCTCAAAACCCACATTGTTGACATCCACTTCAAACCTCACCTTTACATGGTGACCAATTTGATCTTAAACAGAAGTAATGCAGCATGGCCAAAAAACAGCCTGTAATCCAGACTGTACCAAAATGAAACAGTTCTTTAAAAAGGCTTGAGGTTTTTGGAGCAGGGAAGTGGACCTGCAAGAAGAATGTGTGTGACTGAAGGATTACTGTATTCTATTAGTTAGTGTCTATGTCTGAGCAGAAAAAGAGACCAACTCTAGGAGTGATGTTGATATTGGGACAAAGGCTGCAGTTTTGTGACCTGTCCAATACCTTTGGTTACACCGTGTCTGAAGAGCAGCTTGGCACCCACTTTAAGGTATTCTGGGTGCTTGATGAACCTGAATCGCACCACTGCTTTCTCACCAGTGCGCAGTTCCTCCTTAGAGAGAAAGATAATCACGGACAGAGGAAAATTATTACATAGCAATGATCACTCTGACATACTGTAATACACCGCAGGTAATACCTGGGTGACAAGGAATATGTTTCATAACTAGTTTGGTACACAAGGCAAAACATACAATAATGGTAGCCTGTTGCAGTGGAAAGTAAGATAAAACCACAGAGTAATGATTTAAAGAGACAATGAATCACATAACAGTTAATAGATTTGTTTATTACAGAAATATATAAGATTTAACAGCCCAATATAGTGCTCACCTTTCCATGTAGCGCCTCTACTGTGGCAGTCTGTCTTACATTACCCACATGCACGGTCACCTGAAAGCCCTTGTGGAAAGTTTTGGCATGGAAAAGCAGAACAATCTCAGCCTCGAACAGCCAGCAGATGGTGGGGTTCATCTCTGGGCTCACCATCACCATGCCCTGCAGCACAGAGCCAAAGACAAAAACATGAGATCTTAAAAGCGACACAGACAACTCTGTCCAGCAGACACACACGCACGCACGCACGCACGCACACACACACCTTTCGTAATAGTGAGCGGTCAAATTCACCCAGTGCCAAAGTAGCTGCCTGACCCGCTCTAAGCACCCTGCACGCAGAGCGGTTTCTCTGGATACTGCACACAGTCAGGTCCCGAAACTGACCATCATCTGTGGGGCCAACCACCAGTTGCTCTCCCTCTCGGCAGATGCCACTGTACACAGAGAACAGGAAAATTATGAAAAGTATTTTAAAAACTTTTTGCTATTTGCATATGCACATTTTCAACAAATGCCCACCAAGAGGTCAGTGACAAGTTGCTGATTTAACCATAACGTGTGTGTACATAAAATACTTCCAGTTCTACTTTGGAGAATTTAGTGGATCTTAGTTACAGTCTTTAATTTTATGGTTTATTTTAACAGTGAGAGACAGAATTTCAAAGAAAATCCAGAAAAGCACATTATATAAACTGATTTACATTTCATTGAGTGAAATAAGTATTTGATCCCCTAGCAAAACAAGACTGAGAACTTGGTGGTTAAACCCTTGTTGGCAGCACAGAGGTAAGAGATTTCTTGTAGTTGAAGACCAGGTTTGTGCACATAGCAGGAGGATTTTTGGTCCACTCATCTTTGCAGAACAGCTCAAGGTTTTGAGGATGTTGCTTAGTAACTCGAAGCTTCAGCTCCCTGCAAAGGTTTAATTTGGGATAAAATCTGGAGACTGGTTAGGCCACTCCATTACCTTAATGTGCTTCTTCTTGAGCCACTCCTTTGCTACCTTGGCTGTAAGCTTTGGGTCATTGTCGTGCTGAAAGACCCATCAACGTCCATTTTCAGTGTCCTGGCAGAAGAAAGGAGGTTATCACTCAAGATTTTTTGGTATGCGGCCTGGTCCATCCTCTTGTCGATGCAGTGAAGCCGTCCTGTGCCCTTAGCAGAGAAACCGCCACAAAGCATAATGTTTCCACCTCCATGCATGACAGTTGGGATGGTGTCAGCATTTGCCTTCCTCCAAACACCAGACGTTTTGTTCTTCCATTTTTGAACAATTGCACCAGCAGTTTTCTCCTTCTCACTCAGCGTCTTATGTTTCTGTAGCCCATTCCAGCCTTGTGCAGGGCTACGATCTTGCCCCAGACTGTAAGAAACACCACAGTGTCATCTGGTAGACATGGGAGGCCGAAGTCACCAGAATACTGGCTGCCCTGGATCCACCCCCCCCACAGGTGGAGGTCATGAAGGATCACCTGGGCGGCTTTATAAGCCATGAGACACATTACTAATTTGCAAAGTCTTGTTACCCTTAGCAATTCTGAGCGTTTGGATTATCTTTTTGGACTCTTCATGTTTTGACCTTTTTGCTTGTTGTTGACCCTGCTTTTTGTCTTGCCTGCCTATTCCTGTTTTGTCGTGTTCTGACCCTAGCCTGTCTCCTTCATGCCTGATCTGCATTTAATGGCTGTGTGTTGAGTTATTTTATTATTTATGTTATACAAGCTGTACACTGACTACTTTACATTGTATCAAAGTGTCATAACTTCAGTGTTGTCCCATAAAAATGTGAGGGGTGTACTCACTTTTGTGAGATACTGATCTATAAGTGATGCATTACCTGTAAAGAGTTCCACCAACTACTGTCCCAACATCAGGCACTGTGTAAATTTCATCAACCTACAGAACAAATGAATGCAGAATTTATGTCAGAAGCATCTAGTGACAATTACAAAAACATTCATGTCTATATATTACACATTAATTACAAAGCAGATTAACATTTGCCTGAATAAATAACACTGCATGCAAGAATACCAAATAAGGGGGCATTTATTTATATATATATTATTATAGTCCCACAAGTAGGAAATTTATTCTCTGCATTTAACCCATCACATGTGCACACGTGGAGCATGGGCTGCCATCAACAGAGGCGCCCGGGGAGCAGTGAAGTGGGCACAGTACCTTGCTCAAGGGTACCTCAGTGGTGCCCGGGCTGGGACTTGAACCTGCAACGTTCTGATCCCAGGGGCAATGTCCTAACCACTGCCCCAGGTGCATTAGTTAACAAATTTTTCGTGAAATGTTCCCAGAATATTAACCTGTTTACTATCCAACAGCTAATAAGAAAAATAACTTTTGTTAGGAGACTTACTCCACAGGTTTCGGTTGATTTCAAAAACTTTCCAGGAAATATTTACATTGTGATGACTCGAACTTGAATGGATTAAGACAAACAATTCTATATGCTTTACAAGTCAAGGTCTGACTGTTGCTAACCTGGAACTCAGTGAGTTGTTGCATGAGCTCCTCCTGATCTTTGCTATTGCTGAGGGGAGGTAGAATGTTAAAGAAAACCTTCAGCAGATCAAGGTTCTCCCCTGATACACTGGATAATGTGAAGACTGGTGTGATGCTAATCAGACCAAAAAATGAGAAACAGAAAAATATGAGACATGACAAAGAATTATAAAGAACTCATAGATGAGAATGATATGGTTAAATAATTTCAGGATTTATTATAATCAACAGGTGGTTTTGAAGTGTTAGGAGTTGTGAGGTACCTGGGTGACTGGGCAAACTGTTGTGCGGCAGTGACGGCATCGTCTGTACTGGACACAACCAAGGGGACTTTGTTGCAACCAGGTTGCTTGAGGATACGTTCTAGCTGCTTGACAGTGCGCTCCACTGTAGCTTTGGTGCAAAGATCCACCTTGCTGACCACAATGAAGATGGGTACCTTCAGTGCCATGGCCAGACCTAGGTGCTCCCGTGTGGTGCCCACTGAAGTGCAAAGCAGAGCAAATCATCAGATCAGACTTACTGATGAGATCAGATACTGAACTGTGAAAAGCAAATAAGATCATTTATTGCTGTTTAAAGTTACTATCAGGGAGATCATCTTTAAAACATGTTGCAATCTGAGATGGTTTCAAAAATGTAATTAAATTACAAAAGTCTCTGTGGCAGTTTTTTTTTACGTATTACAAAGCAAAAATTAAGCTAAAAACAAACTAACAATAAAACAGATAACAACAACGATCATAATTTAAAGATGCTACAACAGGGCAAGTTGTTTTATGGGTTCTATGAATTAAGCTCCCATGAAGAAAAAACAAAACAAAAACAAGAAGCATGCACACTTTCATAGACAACTACAAAATGTTGAGGAAAAAACACCCTCACTCAGACTGAAACGACATTGAATATTTGAGTACTGTGTAAGTACTATGTAGCTTATGTAGCTTTATGGGTCTAAGGACATTATATCTTTTGATCTTTACACAGATCATTCATGTGATCATGAAACAGGGGTGTAATCTATGTTTGTGCCTCCGAGTGCTTTTATGGATTAATTGCTGAAACTTAAATCTGCAATCAGCAAACATGGTCTGCTAAAAACAGTGCATTTCTCCTGTGACAACTCTCGTCCTTCTCTTATTTCAGCACATGCAAAACTAATCACACCTTTAAATAAATGAAAAATAAAATGAAAAAGGAGTCCACTTCACATGCAGTCAGATTTCTAGACTAAATACGCATAGCTCCACTACAGTACACCATCTACCTTAGAATGTTCATCTAGAGATATTTTTTAAGATCAGAGCCTCCATGTTTTACCTCTAGCTGTCAGGTCCAGAGAAGAACATGCCTGCATGCTAGTGCATTTTAACTGGCCACAAAAATCAGAATATTAAAGTTAATGATTGATGAATGACCAAATGAATCACCACATTTTAGGTCAGAAGAGCAAAGCACAGACTCCTTTGTCTCAACATGTGCAAGAGTGAACCTTCAGACGGAACTTGGCAACAACTCATTTCTCCATTGCATAATGCGTAACCTGACTTTCTAGCGTCAGGTTGCGAGTAACTTGGTTATGGAGCTTGTGTCTGACCCAGTTGCCTAAATAACCTCTCCTATTACAGCAACACCAAGCGTCCTAAAGCAACAGCAGCATGAGTAAACAGTAAATGCAGTAGTTAAAAAATGGAGGTGCTGTTTTTGATGAGTGACCAGGACATTACAATTACTGAAATAGCAGAAATAGTTTTCTGTTATTAAAGAGATTATTATTTAACAGTTTTTTAAAAGAGCAGATATCTGCTTAAATTTAGTCTTAACCATTCAATGACCTCAGATTGCATTTGATAGATGGTGGAAAATTCTCCATGTATAAAACCAGAAAAATCCCACTAGAACTCTAGCGTTCTTCATTAAGTATCCTCTTAGCCTCTTGGTTTGTCTTATCTTTGGTTGTGTGGAGTCAGCACTGGTCTGGCAGGGTTCAGATTACTGAGCCCTATCAACCCCCCCACCTCAGACTGCCTGGGCCCCAGCCTGCAACACTTAACAGGGCTGCCTGGGGTATTTGGGGAGGGTGGGGCACATGGTAGGCATAAGGAAGAAGGTCAAAAGTGACGTGTGATTGACATGTGATATTTCTTATTACATGAGCTATACAGATTGTTTGAGAGACCTGTAAAGGCTGAAATGTGCTTAAATATTATGAGGCAAGTGTGCAACTTTGCCCAGCAATCTGACATTTATCAGAATATGCTCTATAAGCCAAGTGACCCAACAACACAAATGTAACTGAATTTAGGTTATAAAAATAGACTACAATCATGTGAACAAATCTCCCGTTAATGGATGAAATTTTGATACAGAACAGTTGGACATAGCATTACCTATGCCTGTGTTTGCACTGACCACTAGCATGGCAAAGTCAGGACAGTAGCTTGTAAGGCCAAAAATGGTAGTCTTCAGATATTTATGGTGGCCAGCCAAGTCGATGAAAGTGATCATTTTTGAGGCACTCTCACAGATTTCTTCAGCTGTTCGAGACTCACTGTAATTCACCACCTGTGGGCAGGACATGAAACCCTCATAAATAACATAGACATCTCTAGAGCAACAATTACACAATAATACACAAGCGGGACTACAGAAATATATTAGCTCTGGTATGATGAGGTTGTATCTCATGGCATAGTACAATCTTTAATCCTTATTTCCATTTTATCAAATACAAGTATGACAAATTAATTAGCAAAACATTTTTTATTAATTAATCTGTCATACAGCAGAAGAAAAATTATCTTGTAAGCAAGCAAGTGCATATGATTGCTTCTAAATGTAAGACATTACATTTTATTAAGATAATTATTTAACATCAAGTTTAAGCAAACTCAGACTGACTTAATGGATTAAGCCTTAAGCAAATTACTTATTTGAAATTTGGGTAACATTTAAAAGCAATATTGGAAGCTAACAGCAGATAATAATATGTTGGTTTTAGTAACAAACTATAAATTTAACAGAACAGCAATCATATTTTATGTTGGTTAGTATCCTTACATGCAGTTCACAGTTCTCTATTCCACCTAATGAAAAGCTTATGCTAGTTTAATTAAATTTTGATAAAAGGCTGGTTTAACTACATTATATGCTAAGGTGAAAAATCAAGGCAGTGTGATTTGTTGTTGATGTCAGTAAGAACAATACTTTGTTAAGGCTGCTACTTTTTTAAACCACTGGTCATTAATGTTAAGTTGTAGATGAAAAAGGCAAAGTGAGACAAACGAATAAAAGCAGAATGCTATTATCAGGAGGTACTGGCACTCCTAGAATGCCTCTCAGCCCATCACATTGAAAGGTTGTAACAAACTATGGTATTACTAAGTAATAATGTACTCCACCTTAAACAGAACTATATTACAATCAACCAGTCTAATGCAAACATTAACTCAAGATACAAATAATATTTAACGTAAACTGTCTTTTTCTGCATTTTGCTGATTACCACAGACCTCGACATTAATATCTGAATAATCAAGACAGTTTATGGTTCCCTCACCTCTCCTCTGCTATCAAAGCCAAGGATTTCAAAGCTTATGCTGGATGTTCTTCCAGTTTGGATCTCGTGGAGGTGTCGGAAAAGGTTGAGCCGTGCTCTGCCTCTGCCATTGTCTAGCTCCCCTTGAGTAAGCACACCTAGTAGAGTGGACTTGCCAGAGTCCACGTTACCTAGCACAGCTACCCGCAGGTCCAAGAACTGTTGAAGCAACAAAAAAGGTGGTGACAGTAAGCTCAAATCTATGCATTTACATTTACAGCATTTGGCAGACGTTCATGGTGAACGGTTGGAGGTTAGGTGTCTTACTCAAGGGCACGTCAGCCTGCTGTCCGGTTCTGAGAATCAAACCTGCAACCCTTCGGTTACAAACTCACTTCTCTAACCATTGAGCTATGCAAAACCACCAGATGCTAATGTGTCGTCATTAAAGGATGCTGACCTGCTGATCATCTGGGACTTTCCTGACGAGGACCTCTGCAATTTTACACATCCCCTCAGAGTCGTGATCCACCTCCCTCTCTCTGAGAACGGTTATGTCAGCCCCAACCCTGAAACAGACACAAGTGGTGATTAAATAACTTTGGGGACCTAAAACTTCAAATTAATGTCACGGTTAGATCTTCACTTATACCAATAAATCTTTAAAACCCTAATAATAGTTATTTAATCAGAAAAAGCAACATACTAAAGATAAATCCATAAAGGTAGATACAGTGATGTTTTAGAATTTTCATTAAATACATTATATTAATATCAGCAATTTTGGTGGCCTAGTGGTTAGGACATTTCCCCTGGGATCCAAAGGTCGCCGGTTCAAGTCCCAGCCCAGACACCACTGAGGAACCCTTGAGCAAGGTACCGTCCCCCTTCACTGCTCCCCGGGCGCCTCTGTTGACGGCAGCCCACTGCTCCACGTGTCCACGTGTCCACGTGTGATGGGTTCAATGCAGAGAATAAAAAATTTCCCACTTGTGGGACTATAAGGGTTAATTATTTTTATTATTAAATATTATATTTAAATTACATTCATCAATTAAACCAAAATGTTCTATTTTGGTGTCATCCAACAAAAAAACACTTTTCATTTATAGTACATATTAAAGCCAGTAACCACGGCATTACTTCTCAGCCATTTTTCCAAGGGTCCTGAGCGAGGCTCTCATATCTGCCTCAGATAAGCCAACCAGTAGCCCGTTGTCCTCCACCCCGATCTGGTACACGGCCTCTCCCCTGCCTTCCTGGAGTCTCCATTTCATCTGTGTGGCCAGGTGTTCGAAGCGATACTGTGTGGGGTTCACCAGCTTCAGCTGCACACAAAACAAATCAAAGTTCAGTACTGTATTTCCCCAACAACAGGTTTCTATGTTCTAAAACTTAAGATACTTAAGATAAACCGCCTCATGTTATTAGCCCCAGCATTACTAAATTTACCAATCTGAGGTAGAAGCATCGAATTCAGCCCCCGGAGGCCTTTGCAGATCTATACTGGTAGTGACGTAGTTGAGCATAAACAATTAAGATGATGAAAGATGAAAAATAAGTGGTAACAAGTCAAAGTGACTTGTTGAGTTGAGCTGTTTACGCTAATTTATGCTCTCATCTAAGTGAAACAATCTCTGGCATTTGCTTGACGACATGGCACTGATTCAGAGTGAACCGAATATATATATATATATCTCATTGGGGAAATACAGTAAATACAGCCAAACTGTTAGCTCACCCCCGTTAGCTCACCATGAAAGGCTGCAGGACAGATTTCCTACCATATTAATCCCATTACAATAGCTCACCAACCCCACCGCTCATCAAATTCAGGGCCTGGACCAGTAGGGGTGAGCTAAAAAGGTTTGACTGTACATGTTGTTGGCTGAAGTGTTAAAATATGTTCTGTTTAGTTTAAAGCCCAGCATTTACATATGCAATGGATTTCATTTGGCAAAATACAGAGCTTATAAAGGGATAATCAAAAATACATGTACAGAATTTGTTTACATGTATAGGAAGAACAGCTTGTTAAATACTGCATTGATCCATTGTGGCATCAGGTTACAAATATTTAAAGCAGAGGCATGTTAGGTACTCAACAGTTTATAGTATAGAGAGCGCTGTTTAGAAAATATAGCATGTACAATGCTATATATGAAGTAGTATGTTTTAAGGGAGTAGATGTGCTACAACGGTGATGCAGTGCAATGTCTGGACAAACTATTATATGCATTTGCTTTTAAGTGTCATTACCTACAAATGAATCAGGCAAGGGCATTTAAAGTGTAAATAATTGCACCCATTACACACTTTATATATTATATACACATTTATTCAGGAGGTATGTGCTTCAATCCAGTTCTCAAGATTATATGCCAATCTGACATTCTTGTTTCTGTTTTTATTTTACTACTAACATTACTTCCAAATCAGATCATCAAATAAATCATAGCTACATTTACATTTATTCATTTGGCTGACGCTTTTGTCCAAAGCGACTTCCAGATAAAGGAGCAATCAAGTATATCAAGCATAGCTGAGATTTCCCAACCACACAATTTTACGGTACAACAAAGGGCAGACTGGGCGTTTCACAAAAAGGCTAATGTGCATCCATTAGGAGTAATACCAAGTGCTCAAAGTTTACCTTATACTCTATATTCCCCTCTTCAATCTGAAACAAAAGAGAAGTTCAGAGTAGTTAGTGAATAGTGACAATAGTTTCAATGGCTCCTTTTTCAATGGCACAAAGCATGAAACTGCCAATAACGAACACTGAACAGCCTGCCATACAGCATACAAAGACCTTAACATCTGAAGAGAAAGAACTGAATGAACACGACCCTCAACTCACTGAACATGTCCCAGGAGACCAATGTTACATTGTTTCAGACTGGACTGCAAATGTACTAAAAATACAATGCACGTAGTATAAATCAACTGAAGCATAATAATTAATACCAACAAATAATTATACAAACAAATATGATAACTGGTCACTGAGAAGAAAACTGACAACAACGTATATTCATCAGTTGTTTGTGCATAATATTACGTTACGTACAGTAGGAATAGTGCGTTGGGAATTTCCGCCCATTACAAAACAGCTGTTACAGTGCAGTTGCGTCAGTCTGGCGTACGTTAGCCTGTTCGCCTTTCTTTGCAAGTTGAGATTTGTTGGACCACTGCCACAAATGAAGTAGTCCCAGTCTCTTTCTCTCTCCTTTTCTAAAGTGAAATAAATATGAGTACTGAGATGAGGAAGACTGTCTACGTGTCCCACTTTGATCGCCCTGACTAACTCTGACCTACCACCCTTTTACAACTTTAAAAATGTTGTTAGACTGCACGTTTGTACTAAATACTCGCTAGCACATGAGTTCTCTCACCAACTAATGCCACTGTAAGTAAACTACAGTCAATGTTAAACAGCAGAGGAGGAACACATCACGCAGCTTTAGTCCAATAGCTAATGTAGCATAAAGACAGGATCAGTTATAACAGGTATCAATAGCTAATGTAGCATAAACACAGGG
>JBBIGC010000145.1:9381566-9408716 GCA_037576955.1 Lepidarchus adonis
TCAGTTATAACCGGTATCAATAGCTAATGTAGCATAAACACTGGGTCAGTTATAACCGGTATCAATAGCTAATGTAGTATAAAGACAGGGTCAGTTATAACAAGAATTAATAGCTAATGTAGCATAAACACAGGGTCAGTTATAACCGGTATCAATAGCTAATGTAGCATAAACACTGGGTCAGTTATAACCGGTATCAATAGCTAATGTAGCACAAACAGAGGTTCAGTTGTTTGTCTCACCTCCGGAGGTAGATAAGGCGGGTTATTGCTTAGTTTAGGATGCCGTGCTGTCCGAGCCTTTGCCTTTTTTACGTTTTTTGAGATGGTTTTTTTCGTAGCTGTTACTGCACCATTATTTGAAGCCGAACCCCCTCCTTGAGTGGTCGCTTTAAAAGCGGAACTTTTACCAAACAGCGCGTCCATTACTGAAACAACAGTAAACTAGCTTCCCCAGTTAACTAGCATTACAAACATAAACTTGTTTTAACTTAATCATCCGCATCGAAACGAAGCTTTATGTGCATATGCTAGAAATAAGTGACAAAAAGAAAGAAGAGGAGCATAATAAAGAGCGGTTAGTCGGCCACGTCCACCCCGCTTAAAACAAACAAACAAAACAACACAGCTGGGGTTTCAAGTTTGCGGAAGCAGCTACGTCACGAAAACGTAATATTCATGTGGCGGCGCAGTTGATTGGACGGAGAAAACGAACGGAAGTCAAACAAGAGGTTTGAATATTCTTTAGTTTCTCTGTGGTACGGCGTCCCTGTTGCAGCTATACTTCATTTTTATACGTCATTTTCTGGGTATAATCTAGAGTTCACAAGGTAAGAACAGGAAAAGTTTGAAGTCAGTCTGGCCTTCCAGTCCAGAGAGTATAGAAGGGGTATTACTTTTGCAAGGCAAGTTTATTTATATAGCACATTATACATACACGTGGTCATTCAATTTGCTTTACAAGGAAAAAAAACATAAAATAAAAGCAATAAAGTAGAGTAGTAAAGTAGTTAAAAAACGCAAAAAGATGATATACCACTATCCTCCTTATCCCATAGGAGAGACAAATTTTCCTCTTACCCCATAAGAGAGGATAACCACTTCCCTCTTATCATATCTTCATGTACAACGCACAAGTTATACTGCACATACATTTAAACCAAAATTTATTTTCACTTTTATTATTACTGCTAGGAGCGTGTTCCTTTAGCACTAAACACAGCAATATGTTTAAACACAGCCCCCGTTGCAGGTGACTCCACTGACACCAAGACACCGTTGTGAACATTTGCAGTGGACACAAGACCATGTGACCTGGACAATGCAGCAGTGGTACCGTCCTATTCACTGATGAGTGTGGGGTCAGCGTTGCTGGAGAAGGTGAGGTGAGCGATACGCTGAGGTCAACATGGTCCTCAGGGTTTGCTTTGGTGCAGGAGGTGCAACAGTCTGGGCAGCATCACCAGTCAGAGCAAAACAGATTTGGTTATTGTACATGGCTCAGTCACTGCAGGTTCTTTCCTTAGTTCTTACATCATAGAACCCATCATCATCCCCCAATTCTGCCAGCACACCACCAACTTTCTGTTCATGGATGATGATGATCCACCACATCTTGGCAGAATTGTCACAGCTCGACTTCAGGAAGTTGGAGTACCTCATATGGTACGGCCATCAATGTCGCCTGAATTCAATAGCTCACATATCAAGTCACTTACTGACACAAAATCAATTGTGCAGTGTGGTAGAACATATCTGCATTTTTTTTAAAAAAAAAATAGGGGGTCTCGTAACATAGGAGCTTTGAGCAAAAACAAAAAGCAAAAGTGATTCCTTTTGGATAGCATTAAATTTGCCTATTAATTTCTTGGCTGAAGAAGAAATCTCTATCTCTTATTCTCTCTTCTGTTTGCTCTGACCTTTTTGGGTTGTTCATCCAACTTTGAGTGATACATGTGCAAAGTTTTATTGTGCAGGAGCTGCATCACCTGAAAATGATCCACACACTAAATCCAGATGACCTTGTAAAAGCCTTCACATTTGAAATAGAAAACATAAGATACATGTACGGAGAATGTACTGAGTGTGAGGACCTCTGTTTCCTAGTCTCTAGTCAGTATGATGCAGAGAACCAAGTGACTTATCTCAAGTCAGCCATTGTGGCTAAAGAGCATAAGAATGACTGTAATGGGAAAAAAAAGAAAAATCACAATTAAAAAAAGAGTTCCAGACCACATAACAAGAACTGCTGGAAAAGTTAAACTTGCTGCTGCAAAAGTTTAAGAGACACCAGTTCATTATAAGGCACTGAAATATGCATGAATACTTAACTCATTAATTCATTAATCACTTTTCTGAAAATTACATCTGTAAGTACAGTGCAGAATCAGTCCACTTTGGAGCATCACACCACCAAGCAACATTGCATACAGGTGTACTTTATGTGCATACAACTGCCTACTCACTATCCTTCTGCACAGTGGCCTCTTTACACCAACAGTCTGGCAGCACTTGTAACCAGTGCTTGATTATGTGCAGAATGCACATCCAGAGGTCTCTACAATACAATTTTAAGTGATGGCCCTTGCACTCAGAATAAACAGGGAATTTTTACATATTTTGTACTGCGCTATTCAGATAAGGATTCACTGTTGGAACATGGAAATTCTTTGAGCCGAGCCATGGGAAGAGTGCCCCAGATTGCGTGGGAGGTTCCCTGAAGAATAGAATAGAATAAACCTTTATTATCACACGAATGAGAAATTTAGGTGTTACAGAGCTCTTATACAGACAAAAGGAATACATGAGAAAAACACCAACAAGTATGTTCTGGTCTATATACACAAAATAAAAAATCTTATATACATAAACACCAAGAAATCTACAGAAATATGTACATAATATGTATAAGTATACAGAAATATGCATAAGAATGAGGAGATGTGGGTGATGTAGATGAGATAAAGAAATATAAAGTTCACAGTCACACTGTATGTGAATAGCAGCAATTGATGATAAATAAATGAACCATGTTAAACTGTGTTGAAGAGTCTGACAGCTGCTGGTAGAAATGACCTACGGTTGCGCTCCTTCCTACACTGCGGGTGTAACAGACTGCTGCTGAACGAGCTGCTCAGGTCTCCTACAGTCTCATGCAGGGGGGTGGGAGGTGTTGTCCATGATGGATGTCAGTTTGGTCAACAACATCTCCTCCCCAGTCTACTTGATGGGTTTCAGTGAACAGCCCAGGACAGAACTTGTCCTCTTGACCAGTCTGTTAAGTTTTCCCCAGTCCCTCTCTGTAATTCCACCACACCAGCAGACCACAGCATAAAGGATGGCAGACGCTACAGTGTCATAGAAAGTCCTGTTAACCCCAAAGATCTCAGCCGCCTTAGCAGGTGCAGACCACTTATACCTTTTAGTAAAGTGCTTGTGTATTTGCGGACCAGTCCAGTTTGTTGTTGAGAGGTATTTGTACTCCTCCACTGTTTCAATGTACAGATTGTACCTATTACTGGTGTAATAGGGGGTGACTTTTTGCTAAAGTCAATCACTAGCTCCTTCGTCTTGCTGGCATTGATACGAAGATGGTTCTCTTCACACCAGCTGACATAGTCATTGATGACTCCCCTGTATTCTAGTTCATACCCCTCAGACTCCCGACAAACAATGGCAGTGTCGTCTGAGAATGGAGATGGCAAGTGTCTGTGTTATAACAAAAGTCTGCAGTGTATAATGTGAACAGGAAAGGGGCTAGTACTGTTCCTTGTGGTTCCCCTGTGCTACAGACTACCAAAGCTTTGGAACCTCTTTGAGGACATTATGTGTGTATCATTCCTCCCCCAAGGCAAATCACAGGTTGTCACATGGAGATTGAGAAAAAAGTTTGGTCTAAACTAAAGAATGTTTTTTTAGAAAGTGTGTTCTTGTTACCCAGTGCTCATTCCTGTTACCTAGAGTTCTTTCCTGTTACCCAGTTTTCATTACTGATATTAAATAATTATACATACATACATAAACATATCTATATATTTGAGATATGCATATAGATGTATCTCAAACACTACAAATTCCTTAATAAACTTTATTTTATTTAATAAAAATATTCATTTAAATTTAAAAAGAAAAAATGTGGCTGCATATGTACTGATGTTTTCACCACAAATATCAGTCTTGGGAGAAGGAAACCAATCATTTCCATATGATAAACACTGTGGCTGCATATGTACTGATGTTTTCATCACAAATATCACTCATTGGAGAAGGAAACCAACCATTTACATAGGATAAACACTTTTTGTGTCTTCCACTTAGAAACCTTTAAAAACATTACCTGAGATTGACCAAAATATATTTATTATTGTAAATAAAATAAAAGTGTTGAAAAAAAGGTAAAATATTAGGTTCTTGAGTTACAATAACCAAATGGCCAAATTGGTGGAATGGCCCTTTTCTTCCGAAAAGGCGTCACCCCCCTCATATATATAGTGTATGGGAATCGCATGGTGAACTTGGCACTAATAAATAATGAAATAAATAATGAGATTATGAATTATATAATAATGGGTCTGGCCTCAGTTTACTTTTTTTCATTGTTTTTTTGAATATAAAAACAATACTGACAAATATCTGTAGATCAATAACTAAAACTGCAGTGGTAATTCATGCAGATGTTTTTTTTTGTTTGTTTGTTTGTTTGTTTGTTTGGTTTTTTTTTTTTTTACAGTTTTTACAGTTTACAGTGGCTGGTTTGTCAAAAACATACGTCAGAATGTGAAAAGGAGAGCAAAGTGAACAGGACAGGATTTCACAGAGAAAGGGGAAAAATATTAGCTCAGCAAACAGAGAGCTGCCACCCTCTTGGGTTTGGAATGTGGACATTGAAAGCTGCAGCCTCATTGGCTGTCCCAGGGAAGTGTGTTCCAGTTCCTCCACTGTGGAAAGGTGCACAGAGGAATGCTGCAGTAAGAAGTCATTTCTCACTTCACTACTATGAAGATGGACAAGCTGGGCTACTTGATTGTGTTTATAGTTTTTTTTGGACTCTTGCACCAAGGAGCAAATGCTGTTCAAATGGAGAAACTGGCTGGCAGAAAAATATGTGCAGACAAGCACTGCTCATGTGAGTTAATTTGACAGACAGATAAATTGACAGATATTCTGATTGATAAACCCTTAAAAGTAAAAAAGGTGCAGAAATAGTTTCTTTGGAGCATAAAAAAACTACATTTTGGTTACATAACGAACTTTTCCTTAAAACGGCTATTGGCACCACCCCACATAAAAGTTCTTTATGGAAACAGAAGTGATTCTTTGGTTAAAAAAACACCAGCGGATAGATTTTTGTCTGACAAATAGCTGAAAATGCATTTTATCCATCTCTAGATGTTATCTCAAAGGCGGAGGCACTTGAGGACTACATTGCTTCTGACTGCAGATTCATTAACCTGAAGAAAGGCCAGATGATTTATGTTTATTCTAAACTTGCGCCAGCAGAGGGAGCTGGAGTCTTCTGGGCTGGAAGTGTGAGTAGAAAAACTATAACCCTGCAGCTGTTGTCTGTGACATTTTTCTATGGATCAGTCTGTGCATCACAATATATTTTAACATATGAGTTCCTGAACATTCTATTCCTAAGATAGAAAAAATAATAGAATAATGCTACTGCTCAAAGTTTACAGCAAGTCTTGTATTATTATATTAATGTACTGTTTTTAAAAATAAATTAGTTACAGCTAAGGCATTTCTCCATGGTGCCCTCTGCTTACCAGTAATTGTTTTAACTCAAAGGGGTGCTACAGCATCAATGACCCTGAGCATTTTAGAGTTAGGCATTCATCTACACTTGCTGCCGATATAGTTGGAGTCTTGGAAATTTCCTCCATATTATTACTGCAATACATCAATAGGCGTAGCCTTTTCAGATTAGCTGTCAAACAGGTTGGCTGCTCTTCTTCAGATTATTTTTTTAATTAAAATGATCTGTGGAAAACATGCAGGACCTGGGCCATCCAGCTTGTTATCAGCACTCAGTTCAAAACCTGCATCTCTAATAGTAGGAGAGGGTGTTAGTGCCTATGGAATTAGCAGCTTACACGTCTAGTAAACAGACATGATCAAAGCAGAAATGTGTATACAGGTTTTAGGGCAATATATGCTCCCATCCAGGATATTGGGGTTGTTGGAAATAAATGCAGACATAGTAGTTTTACAGATGTTTAATACACAAGCACAGAGAAAACAAAAGCTAGACACACTAGAATGCAATATATTGGAAAACATGGCTCTGTCTCAATGTTTTTGAGACAGTGCCATCCTTTGCTGCAATAAAAATGACCTTTATTAATAGTAGAACTTTAATACACCTTCTGGTAATACTTGGAGACGTGATAAACCTGGAGTCCACAGATCCTGCCTATGGATTCACAACCATTGTGTAGCTTTTTCTGCAGCCTCAAGGATGTTCCTGGTGGCTCTTCTCAACTGCAGTCCTCTAACTCAAGGAGTTTGAGCACTTGAGTGAGTGTCCTGCAAAACCTCTGCACCTGATTTCGATTGGTTGGCACCAGGCTTTTGCTGCTTGTTTTTGTTCCACTTCAGAACATTCAACGTCTGTGATCATTATGAGTGAGCACATGGTTTGGATTTTCTGGTCATCATCGCTCTTGAATGGATTCCAGGCTCCTGTCTACGTCTTCATCCAGTTTGGCCCACTCTTTGCTGATGCCATTAGGCCACTTCACCAGTTGATGTTCCGATGTTCCGATGTCACTCATAATCCATTGTCCATTTGCTTGGGTCATTACCAGTAAATTGTCCTGTCCATCCTGTGTTTATCTGTAGTTTTGTTCATAGCATGTGTGGGTGCTCCCTTGTTGGAGCTGTGGGTTAGGGGCTAACTGGGGTGAGTGTCCTGCAAAACCTCAGCACCTGATTTTCTGCAGCGAGCTTTGCAGCCTTTGCTCCAGCACATCATGGCAAGCTCTGAGGAATTGTCCCCCCATGGGACAGTCAGTTCCAGTAGCACCACTTGCTTTGTGGACTCTGATGTTAACAGAGAGAAGTGGTGGCTATGTTGGATGGGAACTTAAGTTGCCTTCCTAGGTCAACTTGAAGCTGCCAGTCACAAGCAGTGGCGAGGAGCCCTCCTGAAGAGTTGGGCTGGTGGTTTTCCTTCTGCCCCACTCTAATGAATGTGATTGATGTCTTCATGGGTGACCTGGGACTCGCTGTTCCTCCTCTGACACAACTTGCACTCCAGAGTGTCTGCCAAGCCCCAGGTATGCAGATTGCAGAATTGCAGTAGACTCTCCAATTAAAGTAATTCCCAGTTTTCTGCAGGTTTATGGTGACCGGTATGTGGATCAAATGGGCATCATTGGCTACTTCCCAAGCAACCATGTTAACGAGACACAGATTTTTGAGAAGAAAATTATGGAGATGCCCACAATGGTGAGTTTACTCCACCTCTATTCATTGCAGTCATTGCAGAGGTGATAAATTGGGTGTTACTATTGTTTTGTAATATTTTCTTTTCATTGTGTATTTGAATGTAGGACATGGACTTCTTCTGTACTTAATGAGGTAGTGCAACTTGTATTGAAAAAAAAATGATGAAAGATGAAAAATTTGCTTCATTTAGTAAGAGAAGTATACATTCTTTTTATGTTATCTTATTCTTTCTTTCAGTAAAATAAAATGTTGGCTTAGTTGTGAATGAAATTTATGAGAAGTCTTTTTTAATGTTTTTTTTTACAGGATTTGAAAACAACAAGGCAATGCACTTATGCTAATACAACCATGTGTTTTGGAAGAAAAGATTTGTTTTGCAGATTTTGTAGATATAAAATATAAGTTCTCTGTAGAGAAAACAGAAATGTTCTCTTTTTCCCCTTTGAATGACATTCTGTTCAATACCTGAGTCATAAATGGGTTTTATATCAGATTATAAACAGTTATGAAATGGCAATTCAATTGTATTCAAAGTAAAAAAAAACACAGCGTGACATTTTGCCACAACCATATACAGTCTAGCAAGGTTTGTGACTAATTCATTCAGGAGCAGGCATTCACCAAAAAGGCAGAATGCACCTGTTTTTCAAATCAAGACTGTTTCATGTCTGTTTAATTTTATTATTTGTTTTAGTTTGATATGATGCTACGTCCAGTGAGTTAAAGACTTTTCTAGCAATACAGACTAGTTAGCTACTTAGCCACACAGACTAGGTCTAAAGAATAGTTTTAATAAAATGGGATGGGTTTTTAAAAAGTGAAGAGTTTTAGTTAAGGTGGGATTTATTTGACTTTTAATTCAAACCAGATAAAATATTGCACATGATGGTGTGTGTCCCTGCGTTAGAGCTGGGTGATATATCGATATATTAATTTATACCAATATATTTTTGCACACAGTACAGTATTTTGAAAAATCTTTTATATCATGCTATCAGGGTCTCACTGTCCTCTCACTCACTCACACACTTATACCAGCCCACACTGTGCATGTGGCCTGTTGCAGTGAGCAGCATGGAAGGACCACCGGATCCAGCAGACAAAATGAGAACAAAGATCTGGTTCGCCAAAAAAATGCATTGGTTCAATTGTTAGGAAGTAGTTTGGATTTAGAAGAGCAGATGACCAGTAGAAAAACATCATTTGTAGAGTATCCCACAAAGAAGTTACATCCAAATCTGAAGGCACGTCAAATCTCTATCGCCATGTACTGTACAAAAGCGACACAAACTCTAGTATGAAGAATGTGTTAAACTTTGCTCTGCCGCTGTCCTAGACACAAAATCTACACAACCTACGCCCGACTCCAAGCCGTAGTACTTCAACACAAAGCTCGCTTGAGGCTGCATTTAGTTGTGGTGAAGCTTATGAGAAAAGAAATGCAAAGTGGCATGAAATAACAAACGCTGTAGCTTATCACGTTGCTAAAGATAATAATGGAGCAAGACGGCTTTAAAAACTACAAAAAAGACTTGACCCTGGGTTGCCCACACCCAAGTATTTTGTGAGGGAGGTGCTACCAGAAATGTACACGAATGTCCGAAACACACGGCTTGCTACGTGATACATTTTAGACTTACTACCGATATGTGGTCAGACATGCTTTGAGCCTTGGTTCCTTTCAAGGTTTCTTCCTATAATTAGGTCTCTGTCACCTTTGACTCATTGGGGGCTCGGACCCGGATTCTATAAACTTCTGTAAAGCTGCTTTGTGACAACGTCAGTTGTACAAATTACTGTATAAATAAAATAGACTTGATTTGACTTGACATGTGAGCCATGAGCCTAACTGCTCATTCACTTCATTGAAGACTGGGAAGTTAATACAGCGTGTCTCCAAACAAGCTATTTCTCTAAGGATAATGGAGAACACATTGCCGAGGACCTAAAGGAAACCCTTTTGTGCCGGAAGCTGGGAGAAAAGGCAATAGTCGCTGTTACAACGAACAAGGAAGCAACATTGTCAAAACAACGGGACTTCACAGCTGGTTGAGGATGCAGCGCTTTCAGTGCTGTAGTCATCGTGTTCATCTGGCTGTTGGTGAGTACATTGTTGAAAGAATTGTCATTAGCTTTATTATAGCCTTCTTTTGTGCTCATCACACAATATTTCATTTTCTATTTAAATAAAAATATTTTTTCTTCCATTAGAATTTTAGAGCTGTTTTCATAATGTATTACAATGCAAACACACAGAGTTGAACAAAATATTGTTATTAATTAAATGCACAACATTGAAAAGCTGTCATAGCACACACTGAGCATTAAGGCATTTGAACCCAACTGCATTTCTGGCTGAACTCACCGAAGGCCACTGCTATGCACCATAAACACAGCAATGGTGAGCTCAGCCACCCACCCTTAAACCCATCACAGAACAACCCAAACAACCCCAAAGTCCCACAACACATAGAAACAAACAATTCCAAACACAATAACCCTTAAACACACAAAAACCCAGCTAAGCGGCACTTCCCATGGGGCCATGGGGCGTAAACACACACACTAAGCCTCAGCTCTACTAAAATATGCAGATCAACAAATAAATAAAACAAAAAAATACTTGCAGTTGTAGCTGAAAAACTTAAGTAAAATAATTAATGTAAATATACCGGGATATAAATTTCGGTCCATATCGCTTAGCCTTACCCTGCTTTCTGAAGTGAATGGCCTAACTAACAAGGGTCACAGGAGAAGGAAAGTTTTATTTTCCTTCAAAAAATTTTTTTGTGCCAACCAGGGATAACCTTTGTTATCTGGAAGAGCCAGAGGGCAGCACTATGCACTATTTATGTGTTGATTAAATTCTCTTGGGGGATGTATTTTGTGCTGTGGCTGTTTGACGGAGTTGAATAGCATGAAATTGAAGGTAATTACCTTGAAGAGCATTCTCTCTCTCTCTCTCCCTCTCTCTCTCTCATATCTCCTGGTTTCCTGCAGTGGCATTAGTGGATATTACTATATTCAATTTGTGATCATGAATAGAGCTTTTGTTTTCCAGTGTCAAGCCGTCAATTACTTATTGCAGCAGAGGGGACTATAACCTTATTTTGCAATATTTCTGTGCATGTGTGGAATACAAAATGTCAGCTGTGCTAAGGCCAAGGAAGAGAGCCAGAAACACTAGCACCCCTTGCCAACAAATGTGCCAGCAAGTGCAGAGAAATGGCCGGCTTGAGGGTAGAGTACAGCAAGGGCATGGTAGCAGCCATGAACCTAAAGATAGGCACCTGCTCAGCCTCCAAATCAGTCTCAAATTCTTCCTCATTTTAGGTTTCATGTTATATTCTATATACTTCACGTCTAGTAAAGGAATCAGTTTTGGGTGGCTCTGTTTATGGTCTATGATTCCTGTTTGTTCTGGTTGTCTTGCCCATTTGTAATTGTGCTTAAAACCATGCAGTCAGCCATTGTCATGATCATTGTTTCCTGTATTGTCATTGGTCAGATTTGTTGTGGTTCAGACTTGTTTCATGTCCAGGTCATGGTTGTTGTCTTAGCACCTTGTGCACTTGGAGTTTTTTTTTGTAGTGCCATGTGTTTGTCCTCATGTCTTGGTGCTGCCTGATCTGTTCACATGTCTCTCAATCCTTGTCTCCACACACACCCAGCCAGTATACATCCTAGATGGATAATCTCAGAATCCCAAATTATATTCTGAGTTATTATATATTAATAAGACCACAAAAAGACTGAAATATAGAATAAAAACAAGTCTAATAGATAAAAAGATGTTTAGTGGAGTCAGTAAAAAGGCTGACAGAAAATGGGACCTTTAATTCTCTAGGGCAGCAAAGAAAAGACAACACTGGGGTCTCCAGGAGTCCACTTCACCATGAGGGGTAACAGTAGGTCTATTCTTGATTGGAATGCATTGGGATATTTGATACCATTGCTAAAATTTAGTTATCATGATAAGGGGGCCATATAAATATGGATTGTTAAGATAATTATATAGTAAGATGATCTGGGTGATGCATGGTAATGTTTTGTTATTGGTGACCATTATCAGAAGCAAAGCATCTGTCTCCAATTTTATATTGAAATACATGCTCCATTACAAACCCCCTTGGGTTGGAAGAACATAGTAGTTATAGGAATTTTGGCTCTTTTACAAGAGTCGGCTCTTATAGCTCAGCTCATTAAAAAGAGTCGCAGAGAGTTAATCATTCCTCCATACTGGACTATGACTCAGCACAGAGAACTGAACACTGTACTGAACCTTTTTCTAATAGTGACATTGGGCCATGAAGGAGTTTTTCCTTCCATTTGGCTTAAGGGTTAATGTGACTATTGTGAAGTGCTTATTTTCTGCACCATTATACAAACTTTCTTTAAAAATGATAAAATGTGATTTTCTGGATTTGTGAAAACTTTCACAAATCAAGTAATGTCAATAAATCAAGTAACCTGTGTTACAAGAGCTAGTGGTGTGTAAAGTGGTGAAACATGTGAACCTCTATTTGTGAAAACTGTTTGCCTATAGTGTATATATATTACGATATAAATCAAATCACTAAATCTGTTAAGTTTAAAGGTTAATTTTCATATGAGGTATCAAATATTGTGCGGGCCAATCTCAATATTTAAGTCCAGGCTGAAAACATATTTGTTTAGTCAAGCTTTCTATTAGTTCTAGGTAAGGGGTAGATTCAGAGGAGTTTTCTGATCAACTGGGATACTTGAACCCTGAAGCATTCACTCGGGTTTGTTTAGGGTCAAGTGGTTGGCTGCCTTGTGACCCAGGATGCCCTCATGTCTGTGCTCCTCCTGGCTCTCCCCTTTAGTTGTGCTGTCATAGAGTGTTTTACCGGAGCTCCTGTACTCAGACCACAATTTTCATCATTCTAAATAATCCATAACATTGAGCATTCCTAACAATCTGTCTCCCCGTCTGTCTCTCTCTCTCTTTCTGAGCTACTCTGAGGTACCAGTAATCCTGCCCAGATCATGGGGAGGCAGACCATCCGTGACATAATTCACCCCCAACTCCTACTGAGCAGAGCCCATATGAACGGAACCACTTACCCGATCTCAACTCAGAGAACCACCTGCACACAAAAAACTACAGATGTCTCTTCATATTTGACTCATTGCTTCTCTAGGTTCATAGTCTTATATGTTCATTTATTTTATTTTATTTATTTATTTTTTTGTTTATTTATTTCTTTTTCTCTGTCTGTTATCACTCTCCAGTGTCGACCAGAAGAGGATGGGTTCCCCTTCTGAGCCTTGGTTCCTTTCAGAGTTTCTTCCTACAATTTAGGGAATTTTTCCTTGCCTCTGTTGCCTTTGGCTTGCTCATTGGGGCTCAGACCCAGATTTTCTAAATTTTGTAAATCCTGTAAAGCTGCTTTGTGACAACATCAGTGGTAAAAAGCTCTATACAAATAAAATTGACTTGACTTGACTAGTGTTTATTCATCAGCAAAAAAAAACAGCAAGATCTCTATAGTGCCCTTTTATTTATAATTTATATTTATAATGCACAAACAGTTCATTTTTAAGGTGTGACATAAAGCATGTTATTTAAATATTGCAAATGCTTCACTGCAAACTCTTATCTGTGGTAATAAACCAAATTTGGTAAAATGAACAAAATCTTTTCTACTTAGAAAAAAGGACTAAACTTTTAGTGGGGCGAAAGGGTTTTAATACCTTTTGTTGCAAACATAATTCTACCTTATTTAATTAAGGTTATATTTTTAAGATTTTAATATTTTTGCCTTCTTCGTCTGACTACAGGTTTTGTCTTTTTTCTACTTTCGGTTAGATTTAGGTGTAGCTTTTTCCAAAAAACATATTGACCTCAAGGACCATGTTGTGTCTTTGAGAGTACGCTTACCTTGTTGAGCAAAAATTTACCTGTGCAGTTAATTATTTATTTGACAATTACCAAATCCCTTTGAGATCAAGCTTGGTTCAGACTATTTGCTTGTGAAAGCTGGTTTTAGTATAGCCCTATGGAGGACAAAATTGCCAACAATGATTGGGCTAGAGAGTAACTTAGGATTTTTGTCTATACATTTGAACTTATTTATTTCCTTTTAACCACAGATTTGATCAAGTAAAATTCTCTGGTCCCTCATAACTCCAGAAAATATTGTTACCAAACCCTTGATTAGTTCTAAAGACTGCTTAATTTGACCATTGTTGGTGCAGCCCCGCTTATCTTACATATTGATTCTGAGTTATGGTTGATGGAGGGAGGTAGTGTGTTTGGTTTGTGGTAGAAATCTGCCACACATTTAATAAAATGCAATGATTCAAAGTATTGGACTCACTCTTGCTGTTTTCATGGCCCAGTTGGCCCACATCTCTGCTTGAGTCACTTGCTAGTGTGTAATATAAACAACTTCATTCTACATTTTAAAAACATTCTGATGCATTTTTGAACTACTGATGATCTTGGTGGAACATCTTCATATCTAAATTGTTTGTACAGAATTTAAATGCAAAAAACCTAAAAATAAACATATATTTACTATAAATACAAAGACCAGTAAGAGAAAATGAACATAATCCACAGAGCATAAGCCAAATATAAAATACTATACAAGCAAGTGGGATAAGTACAAAATTGGATTATGTAAAATGAAAAGTCATCACCAATTGTGTCATTGATTTATTACTTCATGTCACTTTTTCAAATATCTGCAGCTTTTTCTTTTAACTGAGAGCTGCTTTCTGCAAGCTGTACGTGCAGTGTTGTCTGTTGTGTTCATATATAAGACTTTATTTGTCCAATATCCTTTACACAGTGCGCTTCTGCTCTCCCTGTACCCACAGTCGAACATCGGTTAGACAGTCAGCGCTGGAGGGTTGCCATGGATACCAAGGGGTCTGTTGTGTTCAGTGGAGTGATGGAGGGAGATGGCTAGACTGCTGCGTATGCCTGTGTGTGTGTGGGTGTGCAGGCTGCAGCTGTGGCCCTCCAGCCTTTGGAGCTTCCAGCTGAGGGGATGGCAAAGAAAATCAATTCTGACCTAATCAGAAAGCGGATGCATTGCATTTTGCCCCTGTATATTATTTGGTCCTTTGGAGTTTGGAATTCTTTATTTTTTATAACAAACTGCCAAGAAAGATCAAAAGCTATCATCTCATCAAATACTGCAGTAATCTCATAATCTATATGACCCAATGAAGGTAAACATCCACAGAAAGATGACAAAGGCCTACACTAAAAAAAAACAGCAGAGATGGAAACTTTGAACCATTGCTTATGTACAGTGAATGAACACAGACTTCAAATGTTTCTTTTGGCCATCTACTTTTTCCTCATTCCTTGATTTGGGATTGTGTCTTTTAGCAAAATGCTTCAAGATTAGAAATGATTGTTTTTCATGTTTGTGATCTAATCACAGATTTTCAATAATGTTGAAAAAATATTTAAATACTAGGGATATTTTTCTGGAGGATTTTCTACAGTATGTTGTATGTTTTATATCATTATCTACTTGCACAGCCACAATTCCAGATGTATAAAATGTAAGCAAAAGCAGAATTCAATGATTTGCAAAACTACCCATATTTTAATAATAATAGAACATAAAATAAAATGTTTTCACCACTGTAGCATTTCCTCTTCTTTTAACAGCAGGCCATAAATGTCTGGGGACTGAAGTTACCAGTTGCTGAATGTCTGGGAGAGAAATGTTGTCCCATTCTTGTCTGATACAGGGTTCTAGCTGCTCAACAGTCCTGTGTCTTCTTTGTCAATTTTTTTTGTTTCATGATGCACCAAATGTTTTCAGTGAAAGGTCTGGGGTCTAATTTTCAGTACTTTGCATAGAACTCATACTAAAAGTGTACTCAAAAGACGAAAATGATGTACGCAAAATGTCCGGTTTATAAAAACTTGTGCATGCATCCCTACAAGGAAAATACACTTTATAAATCACACTTTACCTGGTTCACAACTCATGCATAACATTTAGAGAAACAATTCACATACATGAACAATGAGATCCCAATGACTACTAACCTACCCGCTCTTCCCTGCTATTTCCCCATTCACTTCTGTGTTTGTCTGTCCTTTGATTTTGTAATAAAATTTCCCTTCTGGGTTATTTTTGCCAAATTCGACGAGTTGGTGTTGTCTGTGATTTGATCCTGTTCACAACAGGTGCATCTAAAAAAATTAGAATATCATGAAAAATTTAAATATTTCTTAACATTCCTTTCAGAAAGTGAAATCCATATATTATATACCATAGATTCATTACACATAGAGTGAAATATGTCAAGCGTTTATTTCTTGTAGTTTTGATGATTATGATTATTAAAATATCACATGGCTTGACATAAGAAATGCAACATTTGTAGCCCATGTCTAGGATTCATCTGTGCATAGTCTCAGTCCACGCCAGCCTCAGTCCATTTCTTGTGAAGCTTCCCCAAATTCTTGAATACTTTTTGCTTCGCAATCATCTTAGGCCGCGATTGTCCCTGTTTCCTACCACACTTTTTCCTTCCTCTCAACTTTCTATAAATCTGCTTGGATACGTCACTCTGTGAACAACCAGCTTTGGCAATGACCTTTTGTGGCTTACCCTCCTCAGTTTCCCAAAATGACACCATTTAAAAGCTAAGGAAACTTTTGCAGATGCTTTGAGTTAATTAACTGATTAGGGTGTGACACCATGACTTTTTCAGACAGTGAATTTTGGGTTTTATTATCTGAAAACCTTAATCATCAATATTCCAAGAAATAAAGGTAATGAATCTTTTTCACAATATTCAATTTTTTTAGATGTACTTGTATAATGCCAATATGGATACTTTTTGACAAACAATGCCACCAAATACACATCTGTAAAATGGATAGATTGATAATAGAAACTATGAGTTTTATTTGTGTTTTTCATTTTGTTTTGTTGCTGAACTAGTTTATTTAGATTGATGTTCTATTTTGCTAAACTATTTCACTTCCCATATTTGCAGTGTCATAATGCTATAAAGAACATACTTGAAATATACATACTACCTTTCATTTGTTGTAATAGCTTTAAACACTAAAAGCTAATTACTCTGGGGAGTCTTACAGATCACTGATTGATCACTGAAACTACAAAGATAAAAATAGCCTCATATTGATTCTGTGGAACTTAGCAAGAAAAGGATCATAACAAAGAAGACTCATGGTTGAAACAATCACTGTGAATTGAAGTTCTTGCCCCATTATTGCTGTATTGTTTAAACCAGAAATAATTCATCTCTGTGTTCTGTGATAATGTACGGTATATCTCCTAATAATAGCCTGTGTCTCTTATTGAGGCCCGTTTCCAATAAACACCTGGTTTGAAGAGATAGACGCCGGTCTCCAATAGTAGCTGGTATGTATTAAATGCTGAATCTGTACTAAATGCCAGTCTTCAATGACCCACTGCACTTTCCGTGCGCTAATCCTTTTTTCTTACCACCTGGGCTACCGCCCTCCTGCAGTGAATCACACGGTAAGTATCTTTTCGCATTAAAAGTTTTTGCCGTCGAATTCTATTGAGGAAGGAAGAAAGTCTTAACAAAATTTCTTTGTGTTCATTTTGCCCTTTTGTCTCCACATAAATCATAACCCCACATGGTGGTGCAGTTTGAGCGATGGCAACTGTAATTTGATTTAGCATTTAAACATACGGTAACATATAAGAACATTCAGGTAAAGAAGCTGCACAACATTACCGTACCTGTTTTTAATGCTTACGGTAATACCGTATACTGCTTTAATAATACCATACTGCTGTACTGATAATTTCATTAAATCCAGAAATGTTCATCCAGTGTTGTTACCTAACAATAGTTGGTCTCCACCAACAGCCGGGCTGTCCTAATCATTTTTTGAATAAACACATCCTTCTCAGCATGTTTATTAACTGCACCCAGTCAGAGATTAAAAGTGTTAAGGGCTACATTTTTTAATCCTTTATTGTCACATGTGGGAAAATGTATTCTTTGCATTTCACCCATCCAAGGCAGTGAACACACATGCCCAGAGCAAAGGGCAGCCATTGTAGTGGTGCCTGGGGAGCAGTAGTGGATTAGGTGCCTTGCTCAATGGCACTTCAGCCTGCTGGCTATTAGGCCATAGCCCTGGATGTGAGGATTCGAGGACATTGGTGCTAGACACTTTAAACACTTTTAGAAATTGTTAACCTTTACTACCAAGCTTTTTTATAATATTTCACATTTCCCCAATGATAGGCCACGGCTTAAACACTGATTTTGCAAGCATGGTATTGGGTGTGACCCTGTGACCGTGGTCAGAGACCTGCTACCTCTGCTTCAGGGCTGAGAGCTCAGGGTAACTCCCCAACTTTAAATGTGAATGCACTTCTTCTGAACCAACCAATGCAAAGATTCACTCCGAGAAAGAGTTCCGTTTTGGGACTTATGACTTTATTTATTTATTTCTGTTTTATCTTAGCACAGAGCACAATTTCTGTTCTCCGTTCCCATTTCCAAGCTGCTCTAATGTTCGCTGCCATCCGCACTACCCACCCGTTCTCCGCTCCACACACTACACAGTCCATAATGCATTGCTCCCCATGAAACCGCCACCACAACACTACACTGGAAACCAGAAACAAACAAGTTGCCGGAACTAGCATTGGTTAGCAGTTAGCCTAGCCACCATGGTAGTCGCAGACTCTCTGTGTATTGTAAAATAAAAGTGGTTATAGAGTTGATCTCAAATAAATACAGTATATGATTAGATTTACTAAGAATAACCTCACAATCTGGTTGTCATATTCTGGTGAGAAGTAAAAAAAAAACTTTCTTTAATGCTGGAAAACGGCTCTGCACTGCTCTGCTCTGTCATGCAGTGATGTTAACACTGCATGATGTCATCTGTCTACATGTAAATTTTTCAGTATAAAATTAGCAACACTGATGCTTTTACTTCAGGTTGGTAAATTTAGTAATGCTGTGGCTAATAACATGGGTTGGCTTAAAACATAAATGAGCATTTTCTGTGGCTTGTAAAACGGGGTGCCCTATTATGTGGGGTGGCCTGTCGTTGAGGTACTACAGTACCTGTGTTCCTACCTATCTTCACTAACTAACTAATCATAGCTAATTAAACTGTAACGGTAAATTAATCGGTGAGGTTAGCAAGGTCTTAAGGATTGGTCAGGTGTATCCTGGGAGCCAAGGTGCCAGGCATAGCAGGTAATCTCAGGGTTCTTGGCAAGCATAGGTACTCAAACTCATATGTCATTTAAATTGCATCTTAATAATAACACATGCACCTTGCCACTATATCACATCAAGTGCACATTCACATCAACTACCTCTCCGAATTTGATCAATAATCTTCAGGAGCTTTTGACCTTGATTGGCTCACAGTCAGACATCGATCAAGTAACAGAATGCTTTGAATCAATACTCTCCTGTACCTTAAATAATGAAGCTCTTAAAAGCTCTTGAAACCTCTTAAAAGAAAATTAATCAGAGCGGAAAAAAGCCCCCTGGTATCACAAACACACACAGATTGAAACAAACTGCATAAAAACTAGAACTAAAATGGCGTCATATAATTTCGTAGTATGTAAACTAGTGTGGAAGGAGAGACTCCTGAGCTACTCTTAATGGTGCTAGAACAACTTATCTCTCAACCCATATAGAAGATTTTTATTTAATACCGCAACAAAATTAACCAGAAATAAGGCAGGTACAAGAACAAGCATAACACTAATATATAGTAGAAATTACTTTTTGAACTTATGATAAAATGAAAAATATTAGACACACAATTCAGTCTGCAAATTTAAATCTAGACAAGAAATCAAGAATCAGATCTCATCTTACTAATTACCTTTTTAAATTCATAAACATAGATCCTAGATCCACTACCTACACACTTTCCACAGTAATTGAAACTCTTATGAGGATAATAGGTTCCTTCCTTAGTATTGGCTATTTACCCAAATCCTTCAAAACAGCAGTCAAACTCCTGTTAAAAAAAAGATGGATCTTGACCCCTGGCAGCTCTGCAATTATCAGGCAACAGCAAACCTCCCTTTTATTTAGAAGATTCTAGGCTGTAGCTCAGCAATTATGATCATTTTTACACAAGAACAACATTCACAAATTGTTCCAATCAGGCTTTGGGCCCCATCATAGTAAAGAGACTGCACTGGTGAAGGAAGTAAATGACCGTCTACTTGCATGTGATCAAGGCTGTGTCTCCTTGTGTGGCTTGATTTTTAGAAAATGTTGATGGAAAAAAGGGAACTGCTCTCTATTGGTTTAGGTCCTATCTGACTATTCAATTCAATTCAATTTAATTCAGTTTTATTTCTATAGTGCTTTTTACAACAGGTTGTCACAAAGCAGCTTTACAACATCCGGGTCCGAGCCCCCAATGAGCAAGCCAAGGTGACAGAGGTAAGGAAAAACTCCCTGAACTGAGGAATGATTCTGGCCTATTCTTCCAAACAAACGTTCTTTAAATCTTAAAGGTTCCTTGGTCCTCTTTTATGAAGTTTGATCTTCAGTTCTCTCCATAAATTTTCTATGGGATTTAGGTCAGGTGATTGTCTTGGCCATTCAAGCAACTTGTACTTAAGCAAATTGTTTCCTTGGCCTAGTGCTTGGGATCTTTGTCTTGCTGAAATGTCCACCTTCTTTTCATTTTCAGCTTTCCAGGAGATGCCAGCAGATTTTTATCCAGAATGTCTTGGTACATTTCTCCATTCATCCTGCCTTCAATAATATTGCCACTCTGTGTGATACATTCAGCCACCGAGGCTGTGAAGAGGATGCTCGGGCAGAACTGGGGAGCTGCCGAAGGCAGGATGGGGAACTGCTGTAGGTGTTTGTGTTTGAGTTGAGATAGCTGGGGGTACCCTGAGTTCCCTGCGGAAATTCAAGAAGATTTGGTGCTCCAGGCTTTTCTGCGAGGCCCATCATCCAGCGGGGCAGAGCAGCCTTGGGTGGTTTGGGGGAGTGAAATGCTGTGCTTTGTTGAATACTGGTTCAACTGTTTTTTTTGTGTAAAGCAGGCTGGCTGCCCGGAGAGAGCTCAGGGGTGGCTGCGGACCACTTGCTCGCGTTGGGAGCCATGACTTCCATAACAGGTGAGTGTTTGACTGTTGTCAGAGTAAGGTGTATAGGCATAAAAATAGGTCCAGTATCCATCTGGCCCCAGATGCACAGCCCAAAACTGCTTTCTCGATCGGACAGAGGTTATGGCAGTTCACGGTCATGCCGTTCTGCAATGCTCCGGACACATTTGAATGCCTTAGGAGAGGGTTCTAGTCAGCATTCCGGCATCGCGGTGTGTGGTGTATTTAGATGACCTACTTGTGCATGCCAGAACATTAGAAGTGGAGCTAGCGGACCTATTAAAGAGGTATTTGTGGTGATTTGCTGTACTAGGCTAAAGCTACACCCACACAAATGGCATTTGTTCCTGCTTGAAGTCAAGTTTCTGGGGCATGTCGTTAGCGATAGAAGGGTGGCGACCGTCCTGCCCAAAATTGAAGCGGTTAAAAAGTGCCCGGTGCCAGCAAACATCAGCTGTGCAGCTTTATGGGGTTGGCGTCTTAAGACTGCCAGTTTGTGAACTTTGCTAACATCGCGAGCCCACTGCACAAGCTTACGCAGAAGGGAGTTGCGAGAGCGCTTATCTCCGCACCAGTGTTGGGGCATCCGGATCTGGACTGATCATTCATTTTGGACACAGACGCAAGTGACGTTGGGTTGGGCGCAGTTCTAGCAGGGGCCCACTGTGTTGGAGCACCTCTCGGAGGTGGTCTATAGGGTGAAACTAAGGAAATGTGCTAGGGTGGTGAAGCTCCACCGGGACCTTTTTTGCCTCTTACCACTCTCTGGCCTCAAGAGAAGGGGGGAAGCAGAGCCAGGACGTGCCCTCCTCCAGGGTTCAAGATGTGACTGATGGTGGGAGGGGGGAAAATGTTGGGTTAAAATGTCGGTGACTCTGTTATACACAGTTCTGAGGCCACTATTCCCTGCGGTCTGATCACTCTCTCCCCAGGTTGTGACGTTTGGGCCAAGTTCGGCAGCCGCCGGGCCTCTTGAGTGAGTTTAAGCTGGACTCTACAGCTGGGGGAAGCCTTGATTGAGGGGGGGCAGTGTAGCAATGTTGGGAGGGAGCTGCTGCTCTGCCAGCTGCAAGGCATCTTGGGAGTGAGGGACTGTGGGGCTTTTGGGCAAATTCTCAGGTTCTGTGACTCTAAGAGATATGTGTTCATGCAATAAGAGTTGCATGTGTTCCAAAGGGTCTTGGTGCCCCGGGCTAGACACTTGGTCTGGCTGCTGACCTGGGGAAGCCAGGCAGCTGCCATTAGACCTGTTCACCAAAGTGTGAACTCTTCCAGCAGAGGGCGCCCAGGTTCCGGAAGTCTTTTTAAAGGCTTTTTAAAACCAGTAAACTCAGCATATGGACAAAAAAACAAAAAACAAACAAGAAAAAAGTAAAAAAAAGTAAGAGTAAAATATATAAATAAAGTATATACAATACAAATATATAAGGAACATGAGCATGTAAGGTGCGATGTACAAAAGTGAAAAAGTGACCAGTGAACAGCAATATTGCACATTGGAAGGCAAGAGAATGACAGTGTAAATGACAGTGTGACATTGTGTGGTGGTAGTTTATGAGTTCAGTAGTGTGATAGCAGTGTGTGGTGGAGGGTTTGAGTTCAGAAGCCTGATGGCAGTGTGAGGTGGTAGATTATGAGTTCAGGAGCCTGATGGCCCTGTAATAAAAACTGTCCTTCAGCCGTGTGGTGCGAGCAGTCATGCTCCTGTAGTGCCTGCCAGATGGTAGCAGGGAGAACAGACTGCATGTTGGGTGGCTGATATCAGCTGATATCAGTTAGTACTGATAGGGGGCAGGGTTATCTCTCAATACTGAGGGATTTTGGGCGATCTCCTGACTTTCTATGCCACTTTGCACCTTGTTATCTTCATGTGTTCAATACTTTTTCCCTGTGCCGTTTCACTTTATTACACATAACTCAATTTATGGACTTAAATGTTTAGATGTATTTGCATGAATTAAATACTTGAGTTGATATTGACATGTGGTGCAATTTTGTGTCAATAGCCCACTTAGAAATACCCATACTGTATGTAGATGCTGTAAGAGATGAAAAAGATGCCACACTTGCCTGTAAGTGTTCTGTCCTTTTGGCAAGAGTAACTTTCAACACACTTACTGACCAGACTGTTGAGCAGGAAGCCCAGCACAATACATTCCATACACGCTCGCTGTTAGCAGCTTATTGATTGGTTGTCTCTGTTTGACATTTGCATCAAGGTGAGGGCTGCCTTGCACTCTGGTAACAACTGTTAAAGGGCAAAGTCGATGAGGCTAATAAAACTGATAGCTTTCAATGTCTGACAGTAAAAAGAAATTAAGAAAAAACTTTTTTTCAACATAGTTTCAAAATCTGCTCCATGTGTAGCTTTCAGTTGATCATGGCAGACTCTCCTTTGTACTTAAGCAAAAACAGAAGACCTTTAGAACTCAAAACATATTCATAATGAATTCAAATGCTGAGTAGGCAAATTATTGTCAATGGTAATCTATCACTTACTGGTAGATAGAGATTATAGTGTAACATAATGGCATGTTCCTTAAAAGCATCTGGCCTGTGGTCTTCTGAGATTTTCTGACCCAGGGCCTCATAAACTATTTTCCTAGACATGTCATGACATCAGGGGAAAATGAGTCTTGCTTTGTCAAACAAAGCCCAATTTGCCTTAATGCTTAATTTTGCTTATTATTTCTGGAGGTGGCTCGTTGTCTTAAGCCCTTGGATCATTAACATCCTATCAAAGCCTTTTGCTTATCTTGGGGGCCAAGGCCTAATGAAGTGTGATATTCCATGTGTCATTACCTTCTTTTTCATCTTTTGGCCAGAGCTTCCTCGGCTTTGCATCAAAATCACTTTTCTGTGGTTGGTGTCTTAACCTGTGGAAAGCATTTCAATGTAAACATTAGTACCTTATATCCATTCTAAGTATATAAGGGAAAAATAATTATACAATTAAGCAATTTAAAAAAAAAAAAAATTTCATCATTTAAAAATTTTCAATGATTAATAAAAGATTGTAGAATGTTGAAATGGCATACATGAGAGAGAGGCAGTGCCTACATGCAGGATGACAGTGTGAATCACGATCCCTGGCGATTTTTAGTAAAATAACACAGAAAATATTTCAGATATTAGTAAAAATATATTGCGTTAGATTTGTGTCAAAAATTACACGTGCGAAAAATATATATATTTTTGCATGCATGAAGAGCATTTCTGCTCGGTCTAAGCCTATTTGAAGTGTTCATGAGTGGATGATAATCTGCACTACAGTGGTGTGAAAAAGTGTTTGCCCCCTTTCTGATTTCTTTTTTTTTTTTCATGTTTGTTACATTTAAATGTTTCCATTCATCAAACAAATTTAAATATTAATCAGGGGGAAAGGGGCAAATAATTTTCATAGCGCTGTAATACCAAGTTTCTGTATGAATAGCGATGTATTTTTCAGCTGCAGTAGCTAGGTGTGGAAAACAGATAACGCTAAGCTATGTTCAGTAGCTAGCTGTGGAAAATGGCTGATGCTAAGCTGTAATCAGTAGCTTAGTCCTTAACTGGCTGATTCTGCTCAGACTGCTTGTTCTGGTGGGTATACAGTTGTTCATAGGTACAAAACAAATGTCTCCACAAGTTTGTTTCAAAGAGGAGTTTTACAACACGTCTGATTTTGTAACTAGTGGATCAGGATACATTTCACTGCTTGTTTTACTTGTATGGTATAACTAGGCATGTGACCAATAAACATCTTGAATCTCAGTTCCTAAGCTTTTAAGACAAGCTAACTAGCTACTGTTAGAGAATAACATCATCTCATTACATATCAAAGCAGCTTGAGCAAAATCAAACAGCTACTGAACACAGCTTAGCATTATCTGTTTTCCACAGCTACCTACTGCAGCTGAAAAATACATCGCTATTTTTCAAGACCAAATCATTCCTACAGAAATTTGGTATTAGTTCAGACTGGCATCCACTCACCTCATGAACACAATTTTTGCAATAAATGAGGCTGTCATTCGAGGCACAGTGAAGTCTGTTGCAATGTGGTCAAGGTGAAAAGTGGCCAATCATAACAGAGACAATGCCTCCCTTCGTTCCGACCCAAATTGTCAAAAGTCACATCCACATGAGCACAAAATAGGCCTTGCTCAAATAGAAATGCTCTTCATGTCCGCAAAAATGTTGAAAAAAATACTGTACCTGGGGTTGTGATTGGATTGTCAAAATGAATGGAGCAGGCCCATAATTAAGAAAAACAAAGGAACGCACACTAATAATGGGCTAATAAATCACAAAGACATGAGACCATTATGATCATGTGTGTTAAACACTGATGTTCCACCTTAAATAGTGCAGTGAAGCTTAAACACTGATGTTCCACCTTAGATACTGATGTTCTACATTAAATACTGATCTTCCACCTTAAAAAGCACAATGAAGCTAAAACACTGATGTTCCACCTTAAATATTGATGTTCCACTTTAAATAGTGCAGAAAAACTTAAATACTAATGTTAACCCTTAAATACCGATCTGTTGGTGTGGGTGCAAGGGGTGTGTGGGTGTGAGTGTGGGTGCAGGTTGTGTGTGGGTGGCGTGTGTGTCAAGCCAATTTCTCAAGGACATTTCTGACCCTAACGCATTTTTATCAAGAGTGCCAATAATTTTGTAGAATTTACGGTGTGCATGAACCTCAAAATAAGTTATTATAGTCTTTCCATAATTCTGCGCCCTCCAAACGGATCCTTCAACCAGTGGGGTTTTCTCTCTTCCTCCCACTCATCCATCTTGGTCTGGTTTGGCACCACTGACCATCACCACATGTTCATCGGCTGCCTACACTTTAGCCATTAAACCTATTAACAATAATAACTATTCATCTTCTGACTGTTTACTTTATTACCATCTGGTGTCAACCAGAAGAGGATGGGTTCCCCTACTGAGCTTTGGTTCCTTCCAAGGTTTTTTCCTCAGTTCAGGGAGTTTTTCCTTGTCTCAGTCCTTGGCTCATTAGGGGCTCGGCCCCGGACCTTGTAAAGCAGCTTTGTGACATATATAAATAAATCTATAAATAAAACTGAATTTAATTGAATTGACTCATAATGGTTCCTGTTCCTGCTCTTATAAAAACCTCAACCTGCTGTGGTAATGACGACATGATGTTGAGCAAGGTCATGCAACCATTACCATTAGACCATTTAACGGAGCTGCTTTCATTGACGATGCTTGGAGACTGTGTGCATGTTGGTGTCTGAACATAGGGAGAAATGATGCACAGCCTACAGCATTGTAAAATGCAACACTGACTTCTGATATAGATTAACATGTTTAGGTAGATCTTGGCTTTGGTAGCGTTTCCTGTTTATTTGTAGTATTGTCATCTGTAAATGTGACTTTTCTTTATCACTGTGTATGTAATACAGACTTTAACTGTATTTAGTAGGTGCAACCAGTACAGCATCAACTGTAAAACTGAGGAATCATTTATCATTAAAAGAGGCCAGTCAAGAGGTTTTGATATAAAGACAATTGTTAACGTACACATGAATTGAACTGCTTGGACCTGGCAGGATGGTGCACAAAAGAAAGAAATCTATCTGGAAAAGCAGACAAAGATGAAAGACAACGAGGAGAAACATAATGTATAAATGTATGAAAATAATGTATAAATGTATGATTGTATTTTAAAATCAAGGGCAAGGCAAAATTGCTTTTAATAAATGAGCAAAAGCTTAGTGGCACTGATAACAAACAGCAAAGAATCAAACTACAAAGAATCAATCTCGTCATTTGGGGATGTGGCTGGTGTTTATTAGGGTTGGGCTTATCCTCTTTCTCCCCTTTTGGCTTTTAGGATTTTCCTTCCTTTTTTATGTACCATTCAGATGGCGTTTTGTCATGACAACCAATTATCCATAGCAAGAGGAATTAGACTAAGTGAAGCAGTTAAGGGCCACAGCAATTTGTGTGTTCATGGCTGTGTGTGATATTTAATTTTTGCGCCTACTTGAAGAGGGGCAATTAGAAGAAAAGGATCTGGTGGAAAAACTGAGGCAGTGCAGTCATAGAAACCAAGAATTTGCTCTGTATGACAAAGTAGTAGCAATGTGCAGCGGCTGTGGCATGGGGGATCGTCAGAACATGGTCATCTGAACTTGTGTGAATGTTGAGGTGTGATTTTTCAGTGACAGATTTCAGTGACAAATGAGTTGCAGGTTGACTCATCAGTCACATACTGCTCAGAATTGCTCAGAATTGTATGAATAATCTTCCAGAGATCCAGACCTTGATTGGATCACTGTCAGACGTGAATCAAGAGAAGGCTGTACCCTTAATTCCAACAACATTTTCTAGCCTGTCTAGTAAGACGATGCGATCAATTGTATCAAAAGCTACGGTGGCCCTGAAGTGCAAACCACAACAACAAATTGAGAAACACAAACACAAAAGCAGAAACATAACAACAAACTGAGAAACACAAACACAAAAGCAGAAACATAACAACAAATTGAGAAACACAAACACAAAAGCAGAAACATAACAACAAACTGAGAAACACAAACACAAAAGCAGAAA
>JBBIGC010000145.1:9409011-9432911 GCA_037576955.1 Lepidarchus adonis
CAGTATTAGTACAGTACTGTAGAGCAGGAAGTAGTACTGTATATGGAGATCACAATGTGGAGGAAAAGGTCAGAAACTAAGACACAGTGATGAATGAGCAGAACATTAGAAGGACAGAACTCGACAGTAGATTCAGTAATAACTCAGTTACAGACTTCAGCTCCATCCAGCTGCTTTGGGATGAACTGGACAGAACAGCAATAGTAAAGTTGTAATTTATTTTCTATACTTCAGGAAAGCTGTACGTTAAGCAAATCCTTCATTTCTGAAAAATGTCCATCAAATATATTTTTTTGTAAATATATAAATTTGTAAAAATGACTTTAGTGATGTATTTTTTAATTTTCATATTTAAGGTTATTTATTGTAACATAACTGCTTATATTACCTTTTAAACACTAGAAAAATGTCATGTTCTATAATTATTTGGCCGATAATATACAATTTATTGGTCTGCAACACGGCAGAAGAGAATTCAAGCAGAAAAACAAATGCATCGTGTTCTACAACGTTTTCAAGGATGTCACACTAGTATCTAAAGTGTAATTGTTCTGGCTTTTATGAAAAGACTCTAACTCACTCTTAACCCTGATATTGCTCACACGTGCATTCAAATATGAGAGTTAGGTGTTTTGTTGCAGCACTTGCATGGCATTGGTCACAGGTTCAAAACACCACTGACGCACCTTTTAGCAACTTACTGCACCCTTGATAAATAACAGATTTTGGTGATTAAGTAATTGAAATAAATGTTAACACAGTCTCTTTTTATACCATAAACTGAACAAAAATAAAAAATAAAACATTATTACGGCACAGTGTAAAAGTTTGGGCACCCTAAGAGTTCCAAAGTCTCAGAATCTTTTTACAAGGTTTCAGACCGTAATCAGATAATTAGATCTGATACATAGCAACAGTTGTCATTAGTAAATGTCAGTTGGTGCTGTATTCAAAGCTTTACAAATACTTTGACTTTTCCAACCTTGTGCACACACTTGTGGGCACTCAACAACCATGGGTTCCTCTAAGCAGCTATGTAAGATTTTGAAAATGAAAGTTATTAATGCTCACAATGCAGGAGAAGCTACAAGAAGATAGCAAAGCTTTGTCAGCTTGCAGTTTCCATGGGGAGAAATGTAGTTAAGAGATGGCAGTTCAGGGGAACTGTGGAGGTAAAGACAATATACAACCAAACGTAAGAGCTGGAAGCTTGGGTGGGCTCTGATCACCTAATCACCTTAATCTGTGTTACATTGCCATTGAGTTTTCTGGGCAAATGCACAAATTCTGCAAGTTGTCCCACTTAAAACGATGAGTGAGGTCTGTAATGTTCATTAGGTTAGGTTAGGTTAGGTTAGGTTCACTTCAACTGTGTGAAAAATCCAGGAAATCACATTGTATGATGTTTTAAAGAATTTATTTTTATAAATTGTATAAATTTGTTACTAATTCTTTAAGAAGCTCTTCTATCCTCTACTCATTACCTGTATTAATGGCACCTGTTTGAACTCGTTATCTGCATAAAAGACACCTGTCCACACTGTCAAACAGTCAGACTCCAACCTCCACCATGGCCAAGACCAGAGAGCTGTCTAACAACACCAAGGACAAGCTTGTACACCTGCACAAGATGATTTAAATCTTGAAGCTCTTGAAAAGTCACCCTGCTTAAGGCAGCATATGTCCAGGCCCAACTAAAGTTTGCCAGAGACCATCTGGATGTCATGTAGTCAGATGAGACCAAAATGGAACTCTTTGGTATAAACGCCACTTGCCATGTTGGAGGGGGAAGAATGCTGAGTTGCATCCCAAGAACACCATACCAACTGTGAAGCATGGTGGTGGAAACATTTTGCTTTGGGGCTAATTTTCTGCAAAGGGGACAAGAAGACTGATCTGTAATAAAGAAAGGATGAATGGAGCCATATATCGTGGGATTTTTGACAAAAACTTTCTTCCATCAGTGAGAGCATTGAAGATGAAATGTGGTTGGGTGTTCCCAGCATGATGTTCATTTTTTACTTACATTGATGGTTCACTTGTAGTGTCATTCATTGCTATGAAATAAGTGCAGAAAAGAGATGCAACTGTCACAAAATAATCCACGGTCTGTTCCATCAATGTTCTAAAAGCCAAAGTCAGACTTTAGAGTTAAATGTGGCCGGGGTGTCTCTCAGCAAAACTTTCTCTCCTGTCTACCTGTCATTAACTTCCCCTTCAGCTTTTACCCGTGTCCGGCATTTAATCGAGCCGTGCCACCCAGAGAAGACGTGAAGTAGCAAGTAAATGTTTATTAATTAAAATATGGATATTTTCACTTGAGTATCAACTATTGTATTGCTTGAGCATATGTATATATGCATTAATACATATATATTTATTATCCAGCTACAAAAGTATGGACGTTTTCTCGCCACATTGAGGATGTACGAGCTTCTGTCAAAACTGCTGTGCACTAGGCTCTGGGTGTGCATGTGTTAAAGCACATAGCCGTCTTACTACCCTGGGTCCCACAGTTCCCTTGCCATCTGCTAGAGGTTACTTTGGCTATAGCACCACTTTCCACCAGGCTGCTCTGGAAGGAAATAAAATCTAAAGGGACGCCACAATAAATGCAATACAAGCAGCAGAGGTGGCACATTGTCAGCTTTTACGGATTAGAATGGACATAATAAACACACTGTGGGCATGTAGAGAATTTTCTCTATTTTACTATAGCATATATATAATGTAGTTGCGAGCACCCGCACAAGTAGCACCAAAGGAAACAGTTTTCTCGTTTTTCCCTCACCAGCGGTCAGGATGCCACTCTGGTGCTTCAGAGGATCGGCCACACGGGGAAACACAAAAATAAAAAGATAAGTTAAATGGGCCCGGTCAGCTGGAAATTATGGGAACGAGCCGGCTGCGGGTCTGTGCACACAGTTACTGTTTGGGATTGGCTGAGGCAGCCACCCTCTCAGGACTCATTTGCGATGGCAGCGGCAGTGGCCTCCCCATCTTCCTTTGTCCGGGGCCCCTTTTACTAGCGCCTGCCCCAGCTCTGCGACCTTCACAGGGCGGCCTCACACTCCGCCCCACAACACTGGCCCTCTCACTTCGACCTCCAGGGGGCGAGTTCTCAGCTTACCATCGCTTTCTCCCCAGTGTCATGTGACTCGTTAGTGTTATAAGGTCTCAGGTGTGAATGGGGAGCAGGTGTGTTAAATTAGATGTTGTCGCTCTCACACTCTCTCATAATTGTCATTGGAATCTCAACATGGCACCCCTTGGCAAAGAACTTTCTGAGGATCTGAAATAAAAGAATTGTTGCTCTACATAAAGATGGCCTAGGCTATAAGAAGATACAAATACCCTGAAACTGAGCTGAAGCACGGTGCCCAAGACCATACAGCGGTTTAACAGGACAGGTTCCACTCAAAACAGGTCTCAGCATGGCGACCAAAGAGGTTGAGTGTACTTGGTCAGTGTCATATCCAGAATTTGTCTTTTGAAAATAGACGTATGAGAGCTGCCAGCACTGCTGCAGAGGTTGTAGAGGTGGGGGGTCAGCCTGACAGTGCCTAGACCAGACATTGCACACTGCATCAAATTGGTCTGCAGTGGTCTTTAAGGCACACAGGAAAGACTTCATGATGGGTAAATGCAATGAATTCTCCCAAGTTCTTTGTAATCTTATCATTGAAGAGCATTCAGTTGGGAATGGTTATAGGCGCATTTCCAGAATTCTGAATGTTCCTGTGAGCACTGTGGGGGCCATTATCCGGAAATGGAAAGAACATCAGTTCACTAACCAGCTACGATCAGGTGTTCCACGTAATTCCTGTCCGAGGAATCCAAAGAATAATCAAGAGAGTTCTCTAACAGCCAAGAACCACTCGGGCAGAACCCAGTAATCCACAGGTTTCTCCAAATGCTGTTTTGCAATCTTTAACCGAGCCTCAACATGCATTTTGTTTAGTAATGGAGTCTTGCGTGGTGAGCGTGCAGTACATTGCTTATGGTTTTCTTTGAATTCTTTAGAGTCCTTGGACAGGAATCTTACGTGGAGCACCTGATCGTCGTTGGTTTATGAACTGATGCTCCCCCACAGTGCTCACAGGAATATTCAGAATTCTGTAAATGCACCTATAACCATTCAAATCAGAATGCTTTTCAACAATATGATTATGAAGATCTTGGGAGAGTTCTTTGTTTTTACCCATCATAAAGTCTTTCCTGTGCGCCTCCTGGGTAATGAGAAGGCTTTATAGATCATCAATTAGGACTAAAGCAGCTGATATCAATTAGTACTGATAGGGGGCAGGGTTTCTTTCTCAGTACTCACAGATTTCGGGTGATCGCCTGACATTCTATGTCATTTTGCACCTTGTTTTCTTCATGTGTTCAATACTTTTCCCTTGTGTCTTTTTACTTTATTACACATAACTCAATTCACAGACTTAAATGTTTAGATGTCTTTCAATGAATTAAATACTTGAGTGGATGTGGTGCAAATTTTGTGTTAATAGGCTCTTAAAAATACCCTTACTGATAGAAATACAGATGTGTCAAATACTTATTCTCCTTGCTGTATACATATAATGTGTGTGTGTGTATGTGTGGTGAAGAACAGTTAAGAAATATAAAGCCCCTCAACTTAATGTAAAGGTAATTCATGCAGGGCAGTTGCAGCAGCACATGCATCACATGATAGCAATGTTAGTAGACCACTTATAATCCCACTTCTTCAATTTTACACCAATTATTAATGGGTAGAAGTAACATAAAATCCTGAACTTGGTTGAGATAAAGCAATAGTACACTCGTTTAGAGACCAAAGTGCCAGGCAAAGAAACACTTTTGGTTCCCAGAAGAGCCAAGATTTTAAACAATTATTTGCAAATTTGAAGAACTTTGTTAATGTTTTAAGAACCTTCACAGTGTAATGGGTCAATACCAATTTAAGGGTTATTTCTATGATATTCCTATTGTGCGAATGGTCTTAGAACTCGTAAAATGTTCTCCACACACAATATTTCACCTCCAACAGTGATGAACTAAAGCAGCAGTTCTCAATTTCAATCTGTCCCAGGGGTGTCCAAATCTGTCCCTGGAGGACCGTTGTCTAGCACAGTCTGGTGTTTCCTCTCCTCAAATTGAAAATTAACAGGTGAGTCTACCAGTTGTGTTCTCTCAGTGAGCTTACAGTACATCCCGAAGACGTTCCGTGAGGAACCAGAGTGAAGTTGTTATCACTGATGTCTTCTGAAATCTACTTTGTATGCAGATGCTGAATTGGTTGCTCCAAGCTATAGGCTTCTAGCTGCTAGATCTGGAAAATGAGATCTGGAAATGTGCTTCTGCTCATTGTTGTTCTCTGGTGTGGACCAGAGGAGGACAGGTTCTTCTTCTGAGCTTTGGTTTCCTACAACTTGTGGAGTTTTTCCTCTCCTTTGTCATCCCCAGCTTGCTCGGTAGGGGATCAGGACTCTGTAAAGAAGTTGAATCTGTTTAATTTTTGCCAGTTTCATACAGGTGCCCTGCAAGCCTGCAGACACGAACCCAGTTTAAATATTGAACTGAAAATTGACACCAAGCAGACTTCCAAATACTGAAACCGATTTGACATAAAGATATTTTCCTGGACCTGGTCATAGTGTGTGGTAACGTCTGGCAGATGCCTCATGTTTGCAGGGTTGGAAGTATAGCCATTGAACAAAAACACTGATATCAATTAGTACTGATAGGGGGCAGGGTTTCTCCCTCAATACTGACAGATTTCGAGTGATCTCCTTGCTTTCTATGCCATTTTGCACCTTGTTATCTTCAATACTTTTTCCTTTGTCTTTTCACTTTATTACACATAACTCAATTTATGGAATTAAATGTTTATATGTCTTTGAATAAATTAAATACTTGAGTTGACATGTTTCCTACACCTGCCCTGCAAGCCTGCAGACGTGAACCCAGGTTAAATATTGAATTGAAAATTCAACAGCAGGCAGACTTCCAAACACTGAAACTGATTTGACGTAAAGATATTTTCCTGGACCTTTGTGGTAACGGCTGGCAGATGCCTCATGTTCGCAGGGTTGGAAGTACAGCCATTGAACAAAAACACTAGCAAGTCAAAGCTTGCACTCTGCTTAGGAAAAGTGTGGACGAGAGTCGTGATTCACAAGAGCAAACCACAGCTTTAACAATCCACTCAGCCTAATGCTTTATTTGCTTTATTTGGCTGTAAATTGTGTAGGAGGGGGGTGATGTTTTTATCATATTGTTTTTATCAGGCTGTACCATAAGCTGCAGGGGTAAGATTAGCTGCATTTTACACACACATTTACACATACACACACAACCTCATAAACAAGCAAACAATCTGTAATCCCCCACACAAGGCAGAAAGAATGATGAGTGTTTGTTGGTGAATGAGGCCTAGAAGACAGAGGTGGTTTTCCAAGCAACAGCTGTTGCTGGAAAAATTAAAGTCAAAAAGCTGCCAGTGTCTTTCCCCACTGTAGCAGTTAATCTCTGCTCTATCCCCCCTCTCTCTCTCTCTCTCTCCCTCTCTCTCTCTCGCTCTCATATTCATAGTCAAAAATACTTTCCTAAAAGTAAAACTAGAAATTCATCACCAATGCCAAACCCTCGCCTAATTATTCCAAGATGGCGGCATGCTAAGACTCAGTGGCCACTTGCGGAACATAACATAGCACATGTCTGTCAACTTTAACGTCTTAATTATCTATCAGAGACCACAAAGTGACAATGTATGCACACCACAACCACTGAGGAGAACAAATCAGAAACAAGCAACCAGGCACCTCAGGCTACTCCAAGAACCAGATGCCAAATCATGTATCAATGGCCGAACAGAAGAATGGTGAAAGCGAATGGGCGTTAATGAATATCTATCTGCCTGTCTATTTTTCTATCTATATATCTAGGCTAAAGGCTAATCCTAGCCAACTGGCTGTCCTGTCAGTTTTCATCTCCAACACCTGCTCCATAGCAAACAAAATTGACTGCATAAAGAAAAAAAGATGTAGCTGCATGAAGACATTGCCAACTCCGCCATTCATCCATGCACTGTGATGTCTGTCCTGTATGTTCTGCACTGTTATACTATAATATATTACGTCAAAGGTCCAAGATAAATTATAATTCAATTCTATTGTACATTTGTATACAGATGGACTGACAATAAGCAATTTTTGAATCTTGAATGATGAAATTGATAATTATGTATGATGCAAAAATTCAGTCAGTTAGTCGGTCGGTCATTCAGGTTTATTTATAAAGCACATTTTATAGCAAGAAGAGTTGCACCTAAGTGCTGTACAACAGTAAGACAATTATATAGAATTACTCAAATACAAGACATTAGAAATTGGTTTATAAATGAGATTTAAGTTGCAACAATGTTTGGTTTAAATGGGAATTACATTTTTATTGAGATCGAGGAACGGTTTGTTAGGTGAGGACTAAGGAGGTCACAATTCCATAGAGGAACCAATGTTGGTTCCTAGAAAACCTTTCAGTGATTGACTCTGTAGACAGTGGACAATTTTCACTCCTAGAATGAATAGTGATAGAGCAGTGATGCCCAAATCTGGTCCTGAAAGGCCAGTGCCCAGCACACAAATTTGGTGATTTCCCTGCTTATTTAGCTAATATAAAACATCTGCCAGGTCTATATTGCATCAGTCATGGACATCAGACTATGACCCCTCTTGGATATCACTTTTCACTTTAATAGGTGAACATCTGGCTGGGTTTTGTTGGACATCTGTGGACTGGATCAGTTTCCTGATGTAGCATAATGGTTGTCATTGCACATTGGCCCATTTATAGCCACTGCTTTGCATTATTTCTGTTGAAGTGAACATTGGATGTTCAGAAGAAAATAAAATAAAATAAAAAATTCATTCAGGCTCCAAAAATGCCTTTATAATATGCAAGTTGATGTCTATTCAAGGTCTTCTGGAGAGAAATTCAGAGCTCTTTATGACTTGGCTCAGGTATTTTGGCGTTGCTGTGTAGTTTGAGATGCTTTATGTTCCTCGCACTTCCAAACTGATCTACAAAAATGCTTTTTTGAAGAGCAAATCTTTGAAAAGATCTTTTGGAAAGCAAAAGAATAAACCTTTTTTAACCTTTATTTTTAAGAATGTCTTATTAAAAGCGATTCATTCTACACTTTATGCCAAATAGAGTCACTTCTGCTCAAGAGCTTCCTTCTCGACTCCTTCTTCAGGTTCCCAGCCCTCACTTTTCTTTTCCTTTCTGAAAAGAAAGTGAAATATGGTTCACTTACTTTACCACCTGAGAGTTTGTTTGTTGCTTTTGAACCATTTAATCCCCTCTCTCTGAGACAAGAAGCCGTGCGCCGTCTCCCAGTGCTCCCTGGGATGCCGCAGGAACGCTTTTCCTTCACTTCGAAGCTCAGGTGCATCCGAGACATGGCATTTCTGCCGCACTCTTTTCTCGGCCCTAATTGTAGGTTTATATTTGGCAGCCACGGACCGTGGGAGCGCTCTGCTGTGTCGGCTCCAACCCCGCCCACTCCTGCCAGCCTTCCCTTTTATGCTTTATGTATGGCTCTCTCAATCTTCCCTCCTTCCTTCCCTCCTCTTTCTTTTTTCCCTGTTTTTTTCTTTCTTTATTTTTGCTGTTGGTCAAGCCAAGTCTGCTATTGACTTTTCTAGACAGAAAATGGTTGAGATCAGACCTGATCATGATGTTTTAGCTGTTTTTTGCTATAATCAGGGTCATAAGTTTACATACCCTGACAGAATTTATCATTTTTTAGAGAATATGAATGATAAAAACGTTTCTTTCACTCATTGTTAGTGTTTGGCTGAAGCCGTTTATTATTAATCAATTGTCTTTACTCTTTTAAAATCATAACCACAACAAAAACTACCCAAATCAACTACCCTGATCAAAAGTTTACACACCCCAGTTCTCAATACTGTGTATTGCACCCTTTAACATCAATGACAGCTTAAAGTCTTTTGTGGTAGTTGTGGATGAAGCTCTTTATCTACTCAGATGGTAAAGCTGCACATTCTTGCTGAAAAAAGCCTCCAGTTCCAGTAAATTATTGCATGAATTGCATGTTTGAGTATCTCCCCAGAGTGGCTCAATGATATTGAGGTCAGGAGATTGAGACCTTCACTTTATTTTGTTGTAGCCAATGACATCCTTGTTTTTTGGATCATTGTCATGTTGGAATGTTTAAGTATGTACAGTATTTTTGGCAACCTATTGCATTCATCTTACCATCAATTCTGACCAAATTTCCAGTGTTTTTGTAACTCACACATCACCAAAACATCAGTGATCCACCACCTTGTTTCACAGTAGGAACGGTGAACCTTTCATCATAGGCCTTGTTGACTGGTCTGCAAATATAGTGTTTAAGGTTGTAGCCAATGTTCAATTTTAGTCTAATCACTCCAAATGACTTTGTGCCAGAAGGTTTGAGTCTTGTCTTTGTGCTGTTTGGAATATTATAAGTGGGATATTTTGTGGCTTTTATGACTTGTAACTTGATCATGCAGCTCATCTTTATTCAAGTGCTTCCTTACTGTGCATCTTGAAACTGCCACACCACATTTTTTTAGAGAGTCCTATATTTCACCTGAAGTAATTTGTGAGGTTTTCTTTGCATCCTGAACAATTTTCCTGGCAGTTGTCACAGAATTTTTAATTGGTCTACCTGACCGTGGTTTTGTTTAACACATTTTCCACTTATTAATTAGAGTTTGCACACTGCTGATTGACTTTCTCAAAGAGTTCGAATACCTTTTCCAAAAGATCTTTTGACAATTCTTTGCTTCCCCCATTCCCCCCATTACGTCAGTACAGCACTAGAAGAAAGATGCAATGGTCTGTCAGGAGTCCAGAAACTCACTGACCTTTTATACTCACCCTCTAATTACAATCAAACAGATCACAGGTGAAGATGGTTCCATTAATAACCATTCAAACCTGTTTTGTGTGCATATCAGTCCAAATCAACAGGGTGTGTAAACTTTTGATCAGGATCATGTGGGTAGTTTCTGTTGTCATTATGATTTTAAAAGAGTAAAAACATATTTTTGATAATAAATGGCTTCAGCCAAACACTAACCATGAGTGAAAGAAAAGTTTTTGTTTTATCATTCATATTCTCTGACAAATGGCCAAGAAATTATAAATTCTGTCAGGGTATGTAAATTTATGAGCACAACTGTCGAATTGAACTTCGATGGCCATACACAACCTGGATGTTTTTATATCTGACTGATGTTTCACAGTGTTAGTTTCCTCTGGGCTTTTTGTATAATTTTCTCTTTTTTTCTTAATTACATTATGTTTTTGTTTTGTAAAATTCAATTCTCTCATTGTTTCTTTTTCTTTCTTTGTCTCAATCTTTGCCTCATCCTTTTTTCTACTTCTCTCTTTGTCACTTTTTCTTTCTTTCTTTCTTTCTTTCTTTCTTTCTTTCTTTCTTTCTTTCTTTTGTATGCTTTACAGCTGCCTTATTTTTCTTTGTCTTTTTCTCTCTTTTTGTCTTTCTCTCTTTCTGTCCTTCCCTCTTTCTCTCATTGTCCTTCCTTCTCTTTCTCTCCCTCATTATATTTCACTCTCATTCTCTCTCCCTTTGTCCTTCCTTCCTTCCATCCCTTCCATTCCTTCACCTATGAAGCTTCAGGATGTGGAGACATAACTAAATAAACACCTAAGCACCTCTAGACCCATTTCCACCATCCATCTACCTCACAGTTTACTGAAGGTTTGCTCAGGAAAAGAAAAATAGCTGAGATATGAGCAAAAAAAAACTTCAGTCTCAGCTGCGGCCTGACTTGTTAAGCTCGGATATTATGATGCTCCTCAGTTCTTCTCACTAGAAAGATGAACATTACCTGATCCGGCTTGTCTCCAGATACTCCAAGCTCTGGACCTTTGCCAAGACTGATGCAGTAAATAAATGAAATTTCCTGTGTTATATTATTGCAAGAGATGATGACACCAGAGGTAAATCATACAATTACACAGAATAAATGAATAACTAGATGTTTTCACAGTGTTGGACCTTGGAGAAACCCTAATCCCTCGTTGCTAGGTTTCCTCTGAGGTCTTGTTGCTATAGGTCGGTGTAACTTGAGAACATCAGCCCATTGAGATCATTCTCCTACTAAAACATGCCATTAAATCTGGCAATTCATAGAAACGAAAGTGTTTGTGCATGAAAATCCCTTAACTGTGCTGGACACAGGTTTTCCAGGACTGGACCCCTGCATGGCACCATCACCTCCTTGCTGGTACAAACCACATCTGGGCTAATGAGAGGGGGCAGGTACATGGTAAAGTACCATGAACATCTCCAGTTAACAGCCTTATTTCAAATACAATAAATTACATTTAAAGAGCCCTGAGCATCTTTACTAGGATTACAACCTGTCAATCACTATGGATGCAAAGAAATGCATAACAGCAAGACCATAAACCCACTGTACACCCACACGGGACCAGCAGACCTTCTCACAACCTCTATTTGTTAACAGCTGTTATGTTTTTAGTATTAAAAGACTGGCATGCAATGTGTGCATGATGTATTATGTGCAAAACACATGCTTGTAGTGTTTTAAATCAGATTTCATGAATTATCCACCTCTCCCAGAAGTTCCTAGAGTTTCCCACAAGTACTGTCTTCTGCATATTGATAACAGCTTCATGGAAACTTATTTTTAGGAGCGGGAGAGAGAGAGAGAGAGAGAGAGAGAGAGAGAGTATTAAAGATGTCACCCCATTTGCATATACCCATCCCAGCTGGGAGAAAGGGCAATGGGATTGCAGTGGTGGTAGAGTTCTTGCAGGGTGGATGTATTCAGCCAGTATCGTTAGATATTTTATGGACAGAACACTTCTGTTGGCTTGGGCTAGGATCGTTCTCAAAATAATTGGAATTTTTCAGAAATATCCAAAACCTGGCATTGGAGGAAGTGAGGCATCCCGGTATGTGCTTTAAAGATTCTGGATTTGCTTTGAAAAGCCATAAATGTTTGAAAGGGATTTGTGGTTGAACTACTAAACCTGGCCTTCACACTCTGGTTAAAATTTTTGAGACAGGAGGCGCTTTTTGGGAAGTTTGAGGCACAAATTGGACACGTTTTGCATGTGAGTCATGTTGGAAAATGCACAAAGCATAAGATTCCATGCTTGTGTGCATGCTACAGTGCAAAATGCACTTCTCTTCCTCATGCATATACAGTACATCAAGGGGAAACACCAGGAGATCACCCAAAATCTGTCAGTATTGAGAGAGAAACCCTGTCCCCTATCAGTACTAATTGATATCAGCTGCTTTAGTCCTGATTGATGGCCTATAAAGGCTTCTCATTACCTAGGAGGCACAAAGGAAAGACTCCATGATGGGTAAAAGCAATTAACTCTCCCAAGTTCTTTGTAATCTTATCGTTGAAGAGCATTCTGTTGGGAATGGCTATAGGCGCATTTCCAGAATGCTGAATGTTCCTGTGAGCACTGTGGGGGCCATTATCCGGAAATGGAAAGAGCATCATAATCATAGTTCACCATAAACAGGCCAAGATTAGGTTCTTCACGTAAGATTCCTGTCCGAGGAGTCCAAAGAATTATCAGGAGCCAAGAACCACTTGGGCAGAACTTCAGGATGCATCAGCAGGTACTGTTGCTTCAAAGAACTCAGAATCAGAATCAGAAAACTTTATTAATCCCAGGGGGAAATTGTTTAAAACCATAAGCAATGCACTGAACTGCCATAGCATTCATGCACGCTCACCACACAAGACTCCATTGCTGAACAAAAAGCATGTTGAGGCGCTGTTAAAGTTTGCGAAACAGCATTTGGAGAAGCCTGTGGATAGTATGGTCAGATGAAAGCATGTTTGCACTTTGAAGCAACAGTACTGATAGGTTTCTCTCAGGGTTATCGTCATGTGTTCAATACTTTTCCCCTGTGTCTTTTCACTTTATTACACATAGCTCAATTTATGGATTTAAATGTTTAGATGTCTTTGCATGAATTAAATACTTGAGTTGATATTGACATGTGGTGCAAATTCTGTGTCAATAGCCACTTAGAAATACCCTTACTGATGAAAATGCTGACGTGTCAAATACTTATTCTCCCCTTTGTATATGAGATCTCAGGTTAATGCAGTTGTGAGGCCCATTAACATTATAAATGAACTTGTAAATGCTACTTTACTGTAGGGTAGCATTTATAACATAAGCCTTTTATGACAATTGACATTAATCTACATAGACATTCATTCCTCATTCATAGAGATTCATTCCAACAAGCATCCCTTACCATTACACTTCCTGGGTGTTAAATTTAAAAAGGGGGTTTTATAAAAAGTGACACTTGACGGCAACCTTTTATGGATGAATAAATTTAAAAATGTATGTTAATGTTAATGTAGATTTGTAACTTTATGTATGCTGCCCTAAAACATTGCCAATTTCCCCCTCAAAATAGATTTGTTTCTTGTATTCTGTAAGAGAAAATAAATGTATGAATGAAAGGAAGGTCCGCAGAGTGGTTAGAGAAAAAGACGTCAAAGTGGCGAAGGTGGAGGAGTATAAATGCTTACGTTCAACAGTCCAAAGTAACAGTGATTTTGAACAGAAAGGAGGAGAACGGAGTGTAGGTAGGGTGGAGTGGGTGGCGAAGAGTAGCAGTAGTGATCTGTGACAGATGTGAACCAATGGAATGTTTACAGGATGGTGGTGAAACCGGCTATGTTATACGAGTTGAATACGGCAGCGCTGATGGAAAAGCAGACAGCAGGGATGGAGGTGGAGTTAAAGATGCTGAGGTTTGCTAAGGGGGTGAGGAAGATGGAGAAGATTGGAGATGGGTATCAGAGGAACAGCTCAGAAGCGAGATTGTGTTGGTTTGGACATGTGGAGAGAGGCTGAGTATACTGGGAATAGAATGTTAAGGGTGGAGCTGCTAGAGGAAGGCTGAAGAAGATGTTTATGGATGAGATAGGCGAGGCCGGCGGTTGGTGTAAGAGAAGAAGATGCCAAGGACAGGGATGAATGGAAACAGAGGATCCGATGTGACGAGGACTAATGGGAGCAAAAAAAATATTTTTTTTTTTACATCCGGAACTAAAATTTCCAGCTCATAAAAATAAATAAATAAATAAATAAATAAATAAATAAATAAATAAATACATACTAATTTCTATCTATCTTCTGAATTATTTGCAGAAAAAAATAATGAAACTTTGCTCATGTGATGACTTATTATTACATTATAAAAACAGTGTTTGATAAAATGATTATATACTTCGATTTTATTTATATGATCTATAAAATCTTGTTTAAAAATGTTTTCCCAGTGAAATAAAAATTTAAACAGATTTTATAAAGGCTAGTAATTTTCTTTTATTTGATTTTAATTTAAATTAATTTTAACAAATTTATTTATTTATTTTTGGATGCATTTTGTGCCATTTCTGCACTTTTATTATTAATGGTTGGTTGAAACATTCATATACTTAAACTTCACTAGTCAAAATAAAACTTGGTGTGATCGTAGGCCCAAATAAAACTTGAATCTTGAATAGACATTTTTTTTGCCAAAAAGTACATTTGTATAGCAAGTTGGTCTCTAGGAGACGCATGACCCAAACTCATTATATCTTATTTGTGGAGTATCCCCACCTAGCAGTTCAGTAGCCAGTATGTTTTGAAGTAAAGGTTAAAATTTCACACACAATTGCCTTATTTGCCTCGAAAATGTAAAGAAAATGTGTCTAAAGGAGATGCTCATGTCAAGTGTTGCTTAAGCTAAATTTTTTTTAATGTGCTATGTTTATGCTTAGATACATTTGCTCAGTGGCTTGCTCAGCAAAATGACCAGAAATAGTGAATTAAAATTCAGCAGCCAATACAGTCTTGTGTAAACGACATTATATCTCATATCATCATATATCATCATCTGAAATTATGTGACGTGGTTTAAAATTAAAATTGTCTATAAATGCTTAAAAAACATTTACAAAATTGTCAAATCTTTCACCTCAATCACTCTTCCGCTACTTGGGCCGGTCTGCTTGTTCTGCTTGTTTTAATTTCTGCCTAGTTTGGTTTGTAGTTCAAAATATGCAAATACAGAATAAATAGGGATACATTCATTCATTCATTCATTTTAATACGCTTGCCAATTTCGGGTTGCAGGGAAGCTGGACAAGTATAGCCTGGACAAGAGGTCAACCTATCACAGAACAGAGACACATACCTAATGAAAACTCAAAAAGGTACAGAAATATTGACGCACTTTTGTTTAGTAGAAGATTCATCATAATGCAGATGTTTGGCTTCCTGTTCTGGAAACTAAGCAAAGAGTTCTCAGATTGAGGTCAAAGCATGAGAATGACTCAGCTCATTAGTGGTGTATCTGGGTTGATGGACAAATTACACTTTCGACACAGATTCGGGGCTGCGGTGGATTCCCCGAGAGGCCGGAATACCGTGTTACTTCCACCTCCATTAGCACAATGCTCTGCGTCTGGATGGGAAGGAAAGGACGTGGAATGAAAAGACGATTTCATTTTGAAACTGTGTGATTAAGTGTTTGGGAAATGATACAGATGTAAAATGGCGGCTAATAACCGGGCCGCATCCTCGCAGCCATTGTAGCAGTGTACAGTAAACGGTGGATTGCAAAACAGAAAACAAATCGCGCGTTACTGCGAGCGCCCTGGAGGGTTCGGGCCGACATGCAGCTTCCAGGCGCTACCTTCAGCAGCTGGCGAGAGGAGGGTGTTGTCAGATTTGGTGAAATGTACAAGTGTGTGTGTTGTACACATCACCCCTCATATCGTTTGTTTGCCGTCATCCACCCGTATGACAGAAACTGCATGTTCACATGCGGAATCATGGCTGCGCCATCTGCCACTGCCTTACCGACGACGTACGTTTAAAACGAACACAAGTTTTTGGCGAACAGACGAGGCAGATGAGATTCTGGAACGTGACTTCCTCGTAGTTCACTGCTCATTGGATTCTAATAGCTGTTTGCGCTTCACACCATGCCTTCAGCATATGGTTGTCACGTGAGAAAAGCATTACTGACTACAGAAGAGGGAAGAACTCGGGCTGGAGGTCTTTTGTGGCTTCTTGTTGATGTACTGAGCCAGGACTGACATAGAGCTGAGGAACAGGGGGTGAAAACTTTCTCACAGTAGAAACAAGACAAATTCCGTTTTCTGTTGAATGCACACAAAATATGGTTAAAAATGTGTTTTGCAGTGCAAAAGTGTACTTGTTGAATTTCAAAAGAAAAGAAAATGTTTATCTACAGCAACGCTGCCACCAGATTGTCCAGTTTTTTTTTTTCTTTTGCTTTTCATATGCATTGTGAATTAATTTGTTCAAAAAGAAAACAACAATAAATCTTTTAGTTTAGTGATTTTAGTGCACACTTACACATATCGGTCAGAAATAATTCTATTTTTCACAATTTTGCTTCATAATATGTTTAAGCAAATAAAAATGATACAATAAAATGTATTCAGTTTATTCTGTGAACGTGAAGATTGATTAATTCTGCATTGATTTTTGGCCGATAGCTGAATAAAGTTGCTTTAAACTTGGGGGAAGTAGAAATAAGCAAATAAAAGTGATGCTTTGTCACTGTGAACGCACCACAGCCAAACATGACCTTTGACTCAGTGCAGCACTGGATCATCACACAACAAATACTGTGAAAATGGGCTTGGAAATGTGGTAATGAAAAAGAAGAAAAAGTTTTCAAGGTGAATGCACCAGATTTTTAAAGAAATGTTGTCGTCTATTGTGTGAGTGAAGTAGATTTTTCACTGTGATGTAGCTGGAAGATAAAAAAAGAGGAAAAAATTAGCTAAAGATATGCAAAACAGCACTGGATCTTATTATATTAGTAAACGAAAGGTGTATGTGTGTGTGTGTGTGTGTGTGTGTGTGTGTGTGTGTGTGTGTGTGTGTACATTTGTTTCATAATTGCAAAAGGTCCGTGTACGTGTTTGGAAGACGGCTGACATTTGGAAATGACTCTACAATGGTTTCAAGGGTGTACTTTAATACACTGAATTTTTGAGCACAGTTTCCATCTCTAAAACATTTTCCCTTTATAATAGCTTTTCATACTTTAAATGGTTATGGCTATTTGAAGCCTTGAGGTAAAGGTTCTTCTAGACGTCAGCCATTCTTCAGCACTCCCTGGGTGCCAGAATCCTTCCTCAAAACACCAAGAATGCAGTTTTCCCCGCTGTGAGTTGAATGGCTTAATCTAACTTTTAGATTATGATAACTAAAACACAAAAACAGAAACAAGAAAATATTTTCTTTTTTTTTAAATGAGAAATTCTAGATCAGAACATTTTGGTCCAAATGGGAATACGGGCTAAACAGGCCCACAACCAACGTTGACAAAAATCAAGGTATTTACATTAGCTTTTGAGACTGAAAGTCGTCACATTTTTATAATAAGCAATATTTCTAGTGATGGTTAAATAAACATGTAGCAACAAACAAAAACATCTGTTTTTTTTGGGGGGGGTTTATCAGATTTACACTGTATAGTGCTAAAATAGCAAGATTTTACCCTTAGACTATTACATTCTAATCTTTCTTTGCATAGAATGTATTACATTTAACATATTACATTTAAAATATGTAAATTTTTGCAGTAGTGTGCACAAGAAAATAATAGTTATATCCACAGCAATGGTGACACCAGATTACTTACTACTGTATCTCTCAGGAAATTTACTGCTCACTTTCTATTTTTTTTTAAGTTACACATATTAGTTAGAAATACATTGATTTTTTCACAGTTTTGCTTCATAATATGTTCAAGAAAATGAAAATGGTACAATAAAATTCACAGGAGGTTGTTCTCTACTGAGGATCTGTTCTTATTTCCATCGTTGGTCTTATGACTGGAGATGGCCAGGGAACTTCTTTGTAACTTTAACTCATTTTCCAAACTTTTAAAGAGATTTAACGCTTAGATTGTACTGTATCTTTGCACTTTGTACTGTAAAATCTGACTTAATCATCTTATTATTGAAGTGGACAAATTTAAAATTGTTCCTCTTTTCTTTTTTCATCTTAAAATAGACACACACTTATATACGAATTCACGTAGACCTTTTGTATTGGCGCTCTTGAGCATGGCCCTGGCGTTAATGGTGAAATTAGTATAAGAATAAAAAGAGCAATAGTGCTGCTCTAAGTGAAATGTTAAGAATAATTCATGTCTTCTGAAAAGAGCTGCCCTTTATGGAGAGAGAGAGAGAGAGAGAGAGAGAGAGAGAGAGAGAGAGAGAGGTGCTGAAGAAAGAATAAGAATGTGTGCTCTTTAATGAGGTATATAAATAGCTGCCTAGTCTCCTGATAACGTGCAATGGACAAAGTGACTCTTTGAATAGCAATAACAGTAAATTAAATTGTCCCTCCATCCAGCAATTAAAATGGACACAGAAGTCATAAAATGACTGGCAAGTGGTAAAACTGAGGCATAGACTGGTAGCATAAAGTCAATATTAATATATATGTTATGCTCATGCCTTTATTGCAATAATCCCACATTTGTGTTCTTCATACTGCATCATTTTTTGAGCTGCAGTAAAGTTTATTTGATATATTTAATTGTTATCTAATTTCTACACACAGGTTATGTGACGTCAGTCAGGTAGAACAATGCCCAGAAGTGGGTTAACAGACCTGTGAATAGGTGGAGGACTGGTATCCAGTACATTTCTGTAGTTTCCCTCAGTCTGGCTATAAACAGGTGATTTGAATCAGGTGTGTCTATGCAGGATACTGGGCCTCCAGGACCCGAGTCCGACCCCCTGCCCTGGACTGAAACAGGCTGTTAGAGCTGGTTTTCAGTACGGCACTGTTTACTGTGTTCAATAGGTGGTGTTGTAGTTTCGGGGTCACAGAACGGGTACATCTGGGGTCACATGGGCCTAAGGAACAGTTCTAACGCCATTTTGACACAAAGTTTGCAACACAGCACAGCTTCGCTTATTTTAAACGAAATGGTTAATTCCCCCATCAAGAACACAAGGCACAATTAAACACAACAGATAAGTGCCACACTTCTCACACACACACACACACACACACACACACGCGCACGCACACACGCACACACACACACACACAACAGGAGCATGCGTCAAACATACGTCACTTAAACAAGTCAATATGCATCATATTCCATGACTCTGAACACGCCCGTTGACACGCCCATTGACACGCCCATCTTTCAGGATTCTATAAAACTCCTAATAAAATTCAGTCTGGTTCTCAGACTTCAAATCCATCTGAACGTCTGGGTCAAACACTTCTCTCCCTCTCTCCCTTTCTGTCTGTCTATCTCTCTCTCTCTCTTTCTCTCTCTCTTGGGATCTCAAAACAGGAGAATTATGATTTTCACAAACTTGTAACTGTAATTTTTATCTCTTTCTAATACAATCTTTGAAGTCAGTTTGGCGACCTGACCTCTTTCTGAAAGGACTCGACCTGACCTCTTTCTGAAAGGACTCGACACGATGTTTCAATGATCTCGATGTATTAAAAACATCAGTGTAATATGAAATGTTTAGGCACATACGCTTATATGTCTGAGTCTGAATCGTAGAAAAGAGCCAACACTGAAGAACATCCCACGTTTAAAAGATTAACATCAGCCTTGCCGGTTGACAATTGTTCTTGAGGAAGTGCAGAGTGCATTTGTGGCCATGGTCTGCCCATTTACCTTTTGGGGTCTAGCTGTACTAGTTTCCTTCTTCACAACAATGGCAGAACTTTAAGTTTTGGAAGTCGAACTAAATATTTTCAGATCTGAAAGGTGGGCTAGACTAGGTAAATTTAGAGGGCATAAATATAAATTTTATTTATTAGATGATAATTTTATTGGAACTTACACTTGAAAGAAGAAGCAATGATGTTTGAGGCTTTGTCCATTCCATGTACCAAACAGTTCTCCTTCAACTACGCCAAGAGAAACACAGTTCTTCATTCTAAAACACATTTTACACCTTTTAAACACTCTTTCTAGATCAGGAATGTCTCGTTAAGTTGCTTTGTTGTATCAGGTAACTGAAGTAATATGGCAATAAAACTCAGTAAAGACCTGACACTGATCAGTACATACGCAGTAGTTGTTATTGTCAGTGATATTAAATGTAAGCAATAATAGTTTCACCTTAAATTTATAGTTCTTCACTAGTCTAGTGTCTGATACAAAAGTGCTTGATGTAGTATTTATATGTGATTTTCCTTAGACAGTTTTTACTTGAGCACTAAAAACATCAGCTTTGAAAAACTGGTGCCGTGACATTCATTTTTTGATTTGGAATAATATTAGGTCACAATATTAGTAATGAACCATAAAACTCTCAAATGCCTTAATCATATCAAGAGTCACAAGCATTATATTAGATCTGTTACAAGGTATGTCAGAATTTACTTACTAAAATATATTGAAAGATTGAACAATGTGCAATGAATTTGCCCAAGGAAATACCCTCTCTAAACACAGTAATCATAAAGACTTAATTTAAGACACATTACTTAAACTTGTTTTTCTTTTATATACAGTAACTTTTATGCCATGCCATACAATACTGTAGGCACTGAAATAAAATAAGATGGGAAATAAATCCAATACAAAATATAAAAGATAACAGTTAGAGATAAAGTTATCGTTAGAAATCTTATACTTGGTACAAACAAGATTCAACCGTTTTTGTGCCAAATATTTGATGTTTAAAATGAACCAAAGAAAAAAAATTAAATAAATAATGAATTAATCCGTTTGGTTTAATAAGTAACAAAAGCTACGCACTAACATTTAATAATAGAATAGAATCACATATTTAGTGCAACAGCGACCAGACAAAGACTAACTGACACACAAGGGTAATTATAATACTACAATATATGAGACACCTGTTCAAGATTAGAGACTAGAAGAAAACACAGTTGTGAACAATGACAAAAGGGCGGGGCTAAGGTGGGACTAAGGCCAAATCAAACATGAACACATGGAAAAGGAGCACATGGGAGACATAAGCAAGAGACAGACAAAACAACACACTCTGGCTATAAACAAAGGAGATAATAGCACAGATTATGGCAATAAACAAAGAAAATTATGTGGAACATTCCGACTTTTCAAGCTTGAAACCTTATTTTCCCTTTTTACATGCTACCGTAACACTCCCAAGGAATTTCAATTTTCATTGACCTGATGGGGCCAAAATGCTATGCTTCTAAACGTATCCATGTTCATGAACAGAAAACACTTATCAAACTACAGTAATACCGCATGAAGATTAGCTTAGCTTACCTGTGAGCGGTTATGCTAGTAAGCTGAGACTATAACCTTTCTTCTTTCTTTTTACAGTAACTGTTTCTGTGACTGTTTCTTAACCATGAATCTAGCTTACAGGAAAAAGTTGATGCTTCTTATGCATCTAAGAACTTCACAGCCAAATTCATACATTCATAAAAATAATTGCTAAAAGTGAAAGCTTTACAGCTGCAGCAAGACCAACCAACAGTGCTAAATGGTCAATGTAAGGCCTATTATAAATAATAATATACTATATTCTTTCACCCAGCAATGTAAGTTATTAGCGAGTTCTGGTTGCCAAGTAACATAAGATTCAAAGATATTTTCCATGTTCAGGTTTTTAATATGCTTTGAATCATGTGTGTCAATCAGATTTTTTAATCCACACATGCAAATGATCAAACAATATCCAAATATTAAATATGGTGAACACTTCTACATGAGGCGTGAAAGTGAAAGTAACTTTAATAAATTGCTATACATAGACTCAGGTATTCTGGTGGACTGGCAGAGGAATGGCCCCAGGGCAAAACACAATAGACACTCATGTATAGAATTTCATTCGACTTAACACAGGGTTCCGTTCTTCAATGTGTGTCGTAAATTGATTTCATTAAGTGAAATAAGTATTTGATCCCCTACCAACCAGTTCTGGTTCCCACAGACTAAAGATTAAAGACACCTGTCTCAACAAGTCACCTGTTGAGACTCCAACCTCTTCACCATAAGCAAGACCAAAAAGCTGTCTAAGGATGTCAGGGCCAAGATTATAGCCCTGCAAAAAGCAGAAATGGACTATAAAACCATACGCAAGAAGCTGGGTGAGAAGGAGACAACTGTTGGTGCAATTGTTCAAAAATGGAAATACAAAATTATCAATCGATCTATGTCTGAGGCTCCACACAAGATCGCACCACGTTGGGTGAGGATGATCATGAGAAAGGTGCGAGATCAACCTAGAACTACACGGAAGGAGCTTGTTAATTATCTCAAGGCAGCTGGGACCACAGTTACCAAGAAAACCATTGGTAACACACTATGCCGTAACGGATTAAAATCCTGCAGTGCTCACCTGTTTAAGAAGGCACGTGTCTGAAGTTTGCCAGTGAACACCTGAATGATTCAGAGAATGATTGGGAGAAGGTTTTGTAGTCAGATGAGACCAAAATCAAGCTCTTTGGCCTCAACTCAACTCACCATGTTTGCAGGAAGACAAAAGCTGACTATGACCCCAAGAACACCATCCCCACAGTCAAACATGGAGGTGGAAACATTATGCATTGGGGTGTTGCTCTGCTAAGGACACAGAACAACTACACCACATAGACGGGAGGACGGACGGGGTCACATACCATAAAACCTTGAGTGACAACCTCCTTCCCTCTGCTAGGACACTGATAATGGGTGGTGGATAGTCTTCCAGCATGACAATGATCCAAAGCAAACAGCCAAGGCAACAAAGGAGTGGCTCAAGAAGAAGTGCATTAAGGTCATGGAGTGGCCTAGTCAGTCTCTGGACCTTAATCCCATAGAAAACCTGTGGACGGAGCTGAAGCTTTGAGTTGCCAAGCGACAGCCTCGAAACCTTAATGATTTAGAGCTGATCTGTAAAGAGGAGGTGAGCAAATTCCTCCTGCTGTGTGCGCAAACCTGGAAATCAACTAAAAGAAACATCTGACCTCTGTGCTGCCAACAAGGGTTGTTTAGCTAGAGGATCAAATACTTGTTTATATTATTATACTTATTATTAATACTTATTAAGTATTATTATACTTAATGAAATGCAATCAATTTATGCAATTTATATAATGTGATTTTCTAAAAAAAAATGATATTGATATTCTACCTCTCACTGTTAAAATGAACCTACCATTAATATTAAAGACTATTTTCATTTCTTTATCATTGAGGGCATAATGATTTCCAGTTTATTTTCATATAAAGGAATCTATGTCAAAGAGCTTGTTTTGTTGTGTAGGCCACAATTTTGCTCCTCAATGACCTTCTCTCTTTCTCCCCTCTCCTTCCTCATCCACCCCTCCATCCAGCGCTCGGGTGCTCTCAGTGATAGATGAGAAGCAGTAGTCCAGCATGGGGAACCGGGCCTCTGTGTAATTACCTGTGTGCCCCTCCGATTCAGGCCATTGGCGGAGCTGAGCGTGATAAAGGGAGGGAGGCTCTCTCTCTGTGCGGGTCGACACCTGGCACACGCCGCAGGAACGGGCAGTTCATTACATGCCCCGATACTGTCAGCAAACACACGTCAGCAGCTACAGGACTGACACTGAGGCACTTTTAGCAAGAACGAAACAAAAGCGCTTTAGTCAGTAATCAAAACTATGTATTCATAAAGATATGCATAACTACACATACTGATAGACATATTATATATATACAGCCAGAGGAAATCAGACAGAGGAACAGACAGACAGAGAGACAGGCACAGAGATAGATAGATAGATAGATAGATAGATAGATAGATAGATAGATAGATAGATAGATAGATAGATAGATAGAT
>JBBIGC010000145.1:9435827-9448623 GCA_037576955.1 Lepidarchus adonis
AGCTACATTATCTAGGGTAGAGGAAAAAATCGATTCTAAACATTGAGATGCTTGTTCAAGTTGTAAGGGGTCTGATGGTGATCTAATCAAGGTTGAAAGCTCAGGAAGATTACAAATAAAATTCTGAGCAGTAGATGGTGTAATTGTGCTTGATGCCATATTGTGGTGATGTACTAATGTTATTTCAGCTACTTTTATGCTGCCGACGCACAGTCACCCATTCGCCCTGCTGAGAGGGCTGTTGGGCTACTAACTCCACCTAGGGCATCCAGACTCACTACAGTGCTACACTCACTCTCACTGCTCTGCTCTGAAATCTGGATGCGCTCCTCTAAAGCTGCTATCTTCTCCGTCAGATCAAGTAAAATGATCACTAATGACAGAGGAAGGATAACTAAACATGGTGCACTCGACACACTGAACGAGGGGGCTGGTAGACATGATTAACTACTGAACGTACCATTTAAATCCCGTGTAGAGACAGAGAAAGCTTTCACTCCTTGCTGTCGTAGGTTCGGGTGGGAAACGCGCTCCATGAATTTAAAAATGTAGGATGTGGAGGATTGTATGTGAAAATGACCAATAAAATAATTGATGTATAAGAATAACTATTAAAAAGTAAACAAAACTCACAGCAACAACGTTGTAGGCGGGAACTAAATGTGAGGCGCTCATATTTTTCTAATATTTTTGTGTACTGTTTGATTGACCATTTGCATTTGTTCACATTGGGTTACATACTGGGCCTCTGTATAGGTGATATGGAAACTGTGTACATGATGTTTCATTAAGTTTGTACTGTACAAATGTTTTAATGTTTTAATGTTTGTTTAAATTTATAAATGTTTTCAAATTAGTGAACAATAATAGTTCAAATGATTTAAAATAATAACAATTTAAATAAGTTAAAAGAATACAGTTAAGTTGAGAATATATTTTATATCTTATATTTATTTACTTTAAGAAAATAACTAATTGTATTTACAGTGTATATATTAGATAGTAAATATTAGATTTGGGCACATTGTATATCAAGAAAAATGTCTGCGTAACATTTGATCCAGTATTTTAAACTATTTTTGGTGATGATATAAAACAAAATAAAATGAAATAAAATTACACATACTTAAACGTCACAGATTATGATGATTCAAGCACAAAATCATGCCTGTTAACAGAAATATTACAGTGTTTTTTCCCCAAAGCCTTATATAAGGCAGTTTTCAGTAATCTCTCTACACAGAATATATTCTTTGCATCTGATTACTTTTTTAAACTATTTTTGTGAAAATAATTCTTATTTACATTTCCTATTTCCTCTGACACCATGGAAATCATGAATTCTGCTGCTTCCGCTGCCACCCTATATGGTGGTTCGTGGGAATAGATTTATGCTAATTGCTACTTCAGGTGCATGCGTGGCCTTTAGGATGAGTGAGACTCGTCATTGTACACATGTGAATAAGAATGAATGTGATGTTTATGCAGCTGCGCAAATGAGATTTCTGGCTGTTTTTTTGGAAGCACTGCATTTATCAGCAAATTTACACACATTTGGGGAGGATTCGTGAATTGATCCCATTGTCTATAGGGGTGCTAAGCTTGAAAGAACACATTTGAACAAACTTGAACATCATGAACAAACACATTTCATTACATTTTTGTACAATGAAGCATTTTGTGCTTTTGAATAAGAGCTGGTGACTAAGAGCTTCACTCTGTATTGCCATATAGTATTATTGCCATTATGTCAGCCCTTTGAGCCCTGTGCTCTCATACACCCTGTTCAAGAAACAAACCTTAAAATGCTGTAAAACTGTACATTTTATGTGACTCCATAAAAACATTTATTCATCAGTTCTTCAAGCTGCACAAGGAATTATCATATCTTATGGCCTTTAGGCGGATATTTATCTGTTCAACAAACATGCGAAAGGTGAAATGGAATTAAATACATCTGACCAGCATTGTTGAGAATGTAGGGGGCAAGAACTTTTTTCTACCTTCATTGCAATTAGACATGTCCCTATGCTACTTTCTCTCTTCCAGTACAGATACCTATATGATAAATGGAAGCGCTTTGTTTAAGAGCAGGAGTGGCCATGCGGCTCTTAGCCTGGTTTCATGCGGCTCTTACGATCATATTGAAGTTTGTATTTGTGTTTTTTTAATGTTCGCTTTGCTTGACTTCAATAAGGTATTTTTGTCAAATGTGCATGTGGGTGATTTGAAAATAAAAAGTTTCCCAAGTAGGGGCAAAATCATTTAGGTAAACAATTTAGTTCGCTCACAAAATGGCAGGGAAAAATGCACAGTAAAACCAAAATATAAGAATGAACACAGGACATTTTTAACAGAGTGGGAGAGTTTATATTTTTTTGTTGAACGTAATGGCAAACCATTCCGCCTTATACGTCAGGCGTCATTAGCACATTTCAAAGATTTAAATCTTTAGCGCCACTTCAGCTCACTCCATTCTAACATCGACCAGGAATTTTCAAAAGGGACTGAACTTCACAAGCAAGAGTTGGTCACTTTGAAAAGCAAATACGTTTTTTCCAAAAATGTATGAAGTGCTCAGAGACCGTAACGCTTGCATCGTATGAACTGGCTTGGAACATTGTACAGTCTAAAAAGCCATACAGTGAAGGGGAGTTCGTTAAAAAATGATGTTGTTGAAATCTTGTCTCCTGAAAACGACGAACTAAAACACATTGTATCGGACATCCAACTGTCCAGCCACACTGTTGAACACAGAATATCAGACATTAACATGACTATTGAATCACAGTTGCACTCTGACCTTCAAGCATGTGAGTATTTTAGTGTTGCATTGGATGAGAGTTGTGACATAGAAGACAAGCCTCAGTTGGCAATATTTGCACCGTCTGTGTCAAACGATTGTGTGATCAAAGAAGAATTCCTTGATATTGTGACATTGTGGGGCAGTGGTTTGTGGGGCAGTGGAGGCCTAGCAGTTAGGACTTTGCCCCTGAGATATGAAGGTCGCAGGTTCAAGTCCCAGCCCGGGCACCACTGAGGAACCCTTGAGCAAGGTACTGTCCCCACTTCACTGCTCCCCGGGCGCTGTTGATAGCTGCCCGCTGCTCCACGTGTGCACGTGTGATGGGTAAAAAGCAAAGGACAAATTTCGTTGTGGTGCACTGTGTGCAGTGGTGTATTCACAATGATCGGAAATCACGAATCAGTAATCACTAAAAGACAGAAGATGTGAAAAAGAAACATTGGTAGTTGTAGCCACGGATGGAGCACCAGCCATGATCGGATCTGTGAACAGGCTTGTGGGGCTGTGCAAGGCTGATCAAACATTTCCCGAGTTTTGGAATTTCCACTGCATCATCCACAGGGAGCAGCTCGTGTCTAAATCATTGAATTTAAACAACGTCATGAAGCCTGTGATGGAAATCATCAACTACATCCGCACACATGGTTAATGTTTGCGTTTGTCAACAAATTGAAGCTGTTCAAGGCGCATATTCAAAAAGGAGATTTAACGCATTTTCCCACTGTGCTAAAAGCCAGCGGACAAGTCACCAGTGAATAAGCAAAGAGCCAGATATGCAACCTGCAAAAACCTGCACGAAAGCTTTGAGACCCGGTTCAGTGATCTACAACCGAAAAGGCCTCAGATTACGTTCCTCATCGACCCATTTAATGCGGAGATGGACGGTTTGAAAGCCCCACTAGTTACAGATGAGGCTGCAGCTGAGTTGAAGATGATTGATCTTTGTGAGGAGGACCAACTGAAACCTGCTTTAAGGGAATGGACCATTGAGTTCTGGAAAGTGTACCAATGGAAAAATACCACAATGTCAAATGGGCTGTGCTTAAGATACTGTCTATGTTTGGGTCAACATATGTCTGCGAGTCTGTGTTTTCTACCCTGAAACACGAAATCAAATCATCGATCTGTTCTGACTGACACTCATGTGACAAAATTGCTTCAAATGGCAACAACGGAATACAAGCCAGATTTGAAGAGGATTGTTCAAAGCAAGGAATGCCAGAGGTCTCACTAAGCAACATGCAAAGGACGTGAAAAACGCTATTGTAACTTATTATATTTTTGTTTGTGAACTGAGAGTTTCTGTGTGTGAGACAGTGCACAATGTTCATTGTTGAAAATGACTGGCCTGTAGTTTCAGTACTGTTGGAGTAAATTTCTATTATCTATTATCATGCTGGTGTGTGACATTTACAATAAATCTGTCTGAGCAGAGGTGTGTGTGAGAGGAAAGGATAGGTGATGTTCATGTGTGCCCATGTGTATGATGTGGCTCTTTGCGGTAATAGAGTAAAAATGGTCTCTGACTGGTTGGCCACCCTTGCACTAGAGGGACAAATAGCAAATACTTCATCAGAATGACACTATTCATTATAAAAAAAAGTATAAACTGTACAGCAGTAGTTTGCATAACCCAAACAAAAGAAAAAATACAAAAGTATCTATTACAATGCAGTTATGTACAAATAACACAGACATACACATACACACACACACACACACACACAATGCATAAAACATATTGGCCAATTTCAGGAATTGCAAGGAGGTGTATGTGTGCTGAACTTCAAATGAACTTTAACAGACTAGAAATGTTTTGAACCTAATTCTGAGTAATGTTAAAACCCTTTAAAGAAATAAGCCTACATTATTTGCTGGCACCATTATCTGCATTGCCACCAGAACATCACAGCTGTACAATTTAAGCTGGTTCTGTATAATTTGAATGTGAAGCTTCACATAGCCTTTAAAGAATTACAGAAAAAGTGTAAATAGAGATGGTGCTATTTCAGCCATTTATTTGAAAGCAAGTGCATGTGCTGTGTGTTTAGGGTGATGAAGTAGTATTGATTTTGGACTATGCTATAGGTTAGGACCCAGAAATGCTATACCATTACATTTAGCATTACATTTAACAGCTAACTCCCACTGTTTTTATCGTGTGACATTCTGTATGAATTGGATCATATTCTTTCACTACCTAATACAGAATTCTGGGCCAGAGTTGTCCCGGCTCTTATGCCATGGATCAGTTTGGGACAGATCTATTTGTGAATGGGAAAGTAAGTGTTTGTGGCACATGCTCTGTAAAAGAGTGAGACATGAATTTGTTCTTTGCAGGAGCTGTATATAACAATGTAAATACACTAGATCAGCTACTGCACAATGTGAACATATATTCTATGCTTTATATAATTATAAACACCATTCTACTTATTTTGTTAAACTAATAAAATGTCATTAGTATAAAACATTTCATTCACAACCATATTTAAATCCAAAAGTATCATTTGTTTTTAGCATTTACGGTGTCAGGCATCAATGCGTGCTGTTTAAAAGACTATTCAGATCTGTGCTGATTGGTCTTTCAAGATCAATGCAAAGAGATGCAGAGGACCCTTTTCACATCTCAAACAAGATTCAAGTGTTGTGACAGAATGCCTGGTATTGATCCTTTTTCCTGTTTTCACACTCCTGCTTGTTGTCTGCCCTTTTGCCTGTTTACTCTGATACAGGGCCGGTGTTTGCTCTGCTCTTAATTCTCTCCTTCTTTGTCTTTTCAGGCTTTTGAGTAACTGAATCTGGCTGAGCTTCACACCATCCACCTATGGTGTCTTTGTACATGGACAGGATGGTTGCTACTGATGAGGGAATAGAATTTCAGTCCTAGGGATTGTGAATTGGATTGTAATTGGTGTAATGAAGTAAAAACACATCGGGAGCAGATATTAAAGAACGTCAAATGACATCAGACATTTCATTGCTAAACCAACTGTTTGGATGTGATCATTTGGCTTTTTTGTGGTTTAGATTTTAGATTTGTCTTTTAGTCTAGTAGGTGAAGTTTTTTGTTTATTGCTTGTACAGGCTGCAAACCAGCTGGTATCGCACCCTATTTTGTAAAGAGCAAGTTCCTAACAAAAAACATTTTGTAACAGTGTATCTGTAAAATACTTCCACTGAGTATAGTGCGTCTTTAGCTTAGCTTATTTTATAATACTGAGACTTTATTGTAACTTCAGTACTAGTTCCTATAAAGATTTGCAAAGATTTCATCATTAGTGATGGAAACAAATTGTGCTCAGAGGAACAAGCAAAAGGATTAAACACTTGTTAACAATATTTAGTCATTTTCATACCTGGTATTCTTGGCTGCCTGCTGTTGACTTTGTAATTTGTTATTTGGAGAAATAGAGCATAAAGATGAGTATAGATGACAGCTTTTCAGGGGAGCGGTCCTGCATGTTTTTTGGGAGGAAGTAAATAACTTTAATTTATACATGTTGTTTATTCTCTAAGGCGCTAAGGATGGTGTGAGTGGGATGAGTTAGCAAATTTATCTTTTTTTTTTCAAATTTAAAAAGTGTATGACTGGTTAAATTTATATGCTGTCAGTTACGTTATGACAACTACGGTCAGAAAAGCACAGCCAGGCACAAAATCTCACGACTGAGCCAGCTAGTGCTAAGCAGATAATGGTCTTGTTTCTTGGTTTGTTTTTTTGCTTTCAAAATGTGGTTTTGAATCCAGGACAAACAAAATGATAAAACACAATAATTAATGAAATAATGATAGTGTAGAACTTTTCTGTAAGCTAAGATTTTTAGTTTTGAATGCAGTTGTACCCATTTTTACAACACTGAAGACACAATAAGATGCACAGTATTTTCTGAAAACATACTGGACACTGTATTAAGAAATGTGCTCCAGGTGCAAATAGATTAATTTTGCACCTCTTTCAAATGACAAGAGCCATGTCTTAATTCCCAAATACAGGGTACATTTTTTAAAAGAGCTTTTTTCTGCCCCAGCTTTTTGTTTGACTGTGTACTGTGTCAGAACAAAGCCACTTTCTTTCTAAACTAATTAAGGAAAAATATAAAATGTTCCACCCCAGCTTCCTTAAACCTTTTCTGTTGTTGTAGTCTGTATGCTGCTATTGAGGAATGATTTTAGTCCTATTGTTCCACTTATAAATGGCTTTCAAAATGAGAAATTCAGCACCTTCAGCAGTCCAATAAATTCAATTAATCAATGAACACCATTAGCAAATCATGTGGAAAAATAGTTCCCTTAGGTGCCTATTTAATTTTAAATATTTAAAAATGACCCAACTACCAAAATGACTGTAATGTAAAATAATATTTTAAATGTATGAAATTAGAATATTAAAATTAGTACTGAACACCACCAATTTTCTAAATAAATATATTTCTAAAGATGCTATTGACATGAAATTCTCACCAGATGTCGGTAACAACCCATCCAATCCAAACATGCAAAATCAAATCATAGATGTCCATACATTAGGTTATGTGTAATAAAATGGAATGACACAGGGACCAGCTGCAGCAGAAGTTCTATTTTCTTTCTCTGAAACTGAGAGTTTCCTTGGCTGTGTGTGATCATTGTCTTGTTGAAACATGCATCCTTGTTTCATCTTCATCTTCACATGTCTCTGTACATTTTTCCTTTCATCCTTCCTTCAATTATATGAAGTGTGCCAGCGCTTTATGCTGTGTGTTTGGGCAGTGCCTTTTGACCACCAAGCATGGCATCCAAAGAACTCTTTGTCTGAAATCTTGCGGGGAGCACTTGGTTGTTGCCGGTTTATGGTGAAAGTATGTTCTACTTATTCTCTGTGTCATTCCATTTTATTACACATAATGTATAAACATCTATGGTGCATATGTGGATTGGATGGGTACTGACATTTGGTAGGAATTTCATGTCAATGGCACCCTTAGAAATATATTTACTTAGAAAATGTGTCCGCTGTATATACACACATCAAATGTTAAAGAATAGACTTGGACCTTGCTTGTTTAAAAATATAATTACAGTAAGTACAACAATTGTAAATATTCATTAAAGTGCACAGTTCAATCCCAATCATTTGCTGTCTAGATGGATGGCCCTAGTGGCTTTCTATCAAAGCACTTTATAAATGAAAATTCAGACCTGCCTTTGATCTACACAATGTATGTCCAATGAAAGCGAGAGAGCATGCAACTCTGAGAGCATGATTCAGGCATTCTTTGTTTGTTATCACCCTCTATACTGCCTGTTGAATTACCATCGGGCTTGAGTGGGTTTGATCTTCTACTGAAATTATGGGGCCCAGTGTAGGAGGTGGAATTATGGGAATATAGATGTTAGATATACCCAAATAAAGGTGAATTATTATAAACTGTTGTTTCTACATATTGTTCTTAAACAACCCATTTTCTTCTGAAAGACTTTCAAAATGTGGTCACAGCCCATGATAGAATGATCCAAAAGTTCCTAAAAAAGGTATTTGTTTTATACCATAGGTGAAAAATGTGATTGCTCAGATGGGATTTGGTCGGCAGAAGAGGGGCTACCGAGACATCAATGACATTGACATCAGCATAAATGACCCGCTTTTCTCCAAGCAGTGGTATCTTGTAAGTAAATGTTTTTTGTTGTCTTTACATTGTCTGACCTTCAGCACCGATACTGAAAATACCATATTAATCTGAATGGCTAATGACTCTAGATTCTAATCATTTTCCTCACTAGTAATTGATGTCAACATTCGGGTGCAGGCTAACATCTTCCATCCATCTGAACCATTTTTCCATGGCTTTATCATGCATGGGAAGCCGTATCGGACTGAAAAAGGACCTTCCCCTTTATTGAGCTTGTCAGTTTTAAATGTTTCTCAGCAGGGTTTCGACAAAGTGTAATATCGCTGACCTTTATTTTGCCCCACTGCACTTTCATGCTTGTGACTGATTTTCTAATGTCCACACGCCTGGAATGCTCAGCTCATTTGACATGTCCATATTGTGTCCCTTATTAGATAAATACAGGTCAGGCAGATGGCACTCCAGGACTGGACCTCAATGTGGCTGAGGCTTGGAAGATGGGCTACACTGGAAAAGGAGTGACCATTGCCATCATGGATGATGGTATGTTCTGTTATCACTAGTTGATGTTTAATGAAGCACTGTAGCTTGTCTTTGGCTAATTTGAGGTACCCATGTAGCTGTCTTCATTTAAAGTAATTTTTGCCCGACTGATACATTTCATTATGCTATTTTATATTCAGGGATTGACTATCTACACCCAGATCTTGCTTCAAATTATGTAAGTAGACTTTTTCGTATATGGCGCCCGCCACAATTATTGGAACCTCTGGTTAAGATGTGTTAAAACCTGTAAAGAATTAAAATACAGTATCTCACAAAAGTGAGTACAGCCCTCAAAATCTTTTCATGGAACAACACTGAAGGTTTGACACTGATATGTAAAGTAATGTAAAGTAGTCAGTGTACAGCTTGAATAACAGTGTAAATTTGCTGTCCCCTCAAAATAACTCAACACACAGCCATTAATGTCTAAACCACTAGCAGCAAAAGTGAGCACACCCCTTAGTAAAAATGTCCAAATTCTGCCCAATTAGCCATTTTCTCTCCCCGATGTCATGTGACTCACTTATGTTACAAGTTCTCAGCTGTGAATAGGGAGCCGGTGTGTTAAATTCGGTGTTATCATTGTCACACTCTCTAATACTGGTCACTGGAAGTCCAACATGGCACCTCATGGCAAAGAACTCTCTAAGGAGCTGAACATTTTTTTGTTGCTCTTCATAAGGATAGCCTAAGCTATAGGAAGATTGCCAGCGGTTTAACAGGACAGGTTCTACTCAGAACAGGCCTTGCCATGGTCTACCAAAGAAGTTGTGTGCACGTGCTCAGCGTCATATACATAGGTTGCCCTTTGAAAATAGACTTATGAAAGCTGTCAGCACTGCTGCAGTGGTTGTATGGGTGGGGGGTCAGCCTGACAGTGCTCAGACCATACATCGCACAATACAATAAATTGGTCTGCATGGCTGTCCCAGAATGAAGCCTCTTCTAAAGATGATGCACAAAGCCCACAAACAGTTTGCTGAAGACAAGCAAACTGAGGAGATGGATTACTGGAACATGTCCAAGATAAACTTATCTGGTTCAGATGGTGTCAAGCATGTGTGGCGGCATCCAGCGGTCAAGCATGGTGGTAGGAGTGTCATGGTTTGGGGCTGCATGAGTGCTGCCGGCACTGGGGAGCTACAGTTCATTGAGGGAACCATGAATACCAAAATGTACTGTGGCATACTGAAACATAACATGATGCCCTCCTTTCTGAAACTGGGACACAGGGCAGTATTCCAACATGATAACAACCCCAAACATCTGTGGGACATCCTGAAATGGAAGATAGAAGAGCACAGGTTCTCTAATATCCACCAGCTTCATGATGTTGTCATGGAGGAGTAAAAGAGGATTCCAGTGGCATACAGTGGCTTGCTAGTGAATTCCCTGCCCAAAAGAATTAAGGCAGTGTTGGAAAATAATGGTAGCCACACAAAATATTGACACTTTGGGCACAATTTGGACATTTTCACTTTTAATAGACAGACATTAACGCTTAGAGCTTGTGTTATTTTTAGGTTAAGTTTAAATAACGTTAATTTTAAGAGACAGAAAATGTACAGTTATACAAGCTGTACGCTGATCACTTAACATTGTATCAAATTGTCATATCTTCAGTGTTGTCCCATGAAAAGATATAATAAAATATTTACAAAAATGTGAGGGGTGTACTCACTTTTATGAGATACTGTAGCTACTCACCTAAACCCGCCTGTATCTACAATCAGAGGAATAATAAAGAAGTTTAACACAACTGGAACAGTGACGAACAAGGCTGGACAAGAACTCAAGTATATCTTGCCACTATGCACAGTGAGTAGAATGGTAATAGAAGTAAAAGAAATTCTCCAAAGCTCACTGATAGAGAATGGCAGCAAAGAGTGGTGCATTCTGAGTCTATATTTTTTGGAGAAAAAAATTATTTATTAGAAACCTAAGATCACATCTTAAATAGGGGTGGATAATTGTGGAGGCCGCTCTTCTTTGAATATATATCATTTATCACAGACAGACATTGTCAAAGGCTTACAGAATTAACTAAGTAACAACTTGGAGACAAAGACCAGAATGTTGCAGGGGAATACACAGAATACACTAGATTGTTAAAACATGAAACATAAAGCATGAAAGAACTTAAAATATGTACTGAGACATAACAAATGCTGGTACAGGGAAGATGATGAGAACAGGGTTCACCACAGTGTGATACACCTCTAGGGAGACGGGAGCAGATATAAATACAGACAACGGTACAAGAATGTAATAGGAAGTCTGTATATACTTGTACAAATTCAAAACAATACGTTGCTGCCCGGGCCAGACTTGGAACAAAGGCTCAAGTTCACTAGTGTCTGGTTCAAGAAGATAATCTGTCTCTGGTCCAGGCTCTCTTCAGTCTGTCGTTGCCCTTGAGGGCCTCCTCGGCTCACATGCTGCACACAGAGCTCCTTCCGGCTCTCTCCCCAGCCTCGGCAGCCTCATGGGTTCTTCACTGCCTCATCAGCTCTCTCTGATCTCTTTCGGGCCTCCTCAACTTTTTGCTGGCCCCATCAGCTTGCTCCATTCTCTCGACAGCTGCCTTGCTGCATTCAGCGCCATCTCTAGCCACATTGCTACAATCTGTGCCACTCTCGCCACCCTTGTCACCTATGGATAAAAGCTGACCAAGCACAGGTGCTAACTAGCTAGTTGAGTCCATGTCATTGTGCTCACTGCTCTCCATGCCTGTGTTATTGTTGTTCGACTCCTCTATCACCCGCCTTCCCTCTAGACACAATGCATTAGGGCTGCCATTCTGTCCTCCCATGAAAACCAGGACAATCAGGCAGGAGGCTAAGAAGTATAGTGGCCAGGACTGAAAGACTCAATAGAAGTTTCTATCCTCAGGCCATAAGATATACCATACCATACACACCTCACACACCCCACACACCCCACATTCTAAACATTTGAACTGTGCTGTCTCAATTCAATTCAATTCAGTTTTATTTATATAGCACTTTTTTACAACAGATGTTGTCACAAAGCAGCTTTACAAGATCCGGGTCCGAGCCCCTAATGAGCAAGCCAAGGTGACGGAGGCAAGGAAAAACTTCCTGAACTCAGGAAGAAACCTTGGGAGGTACCAAAACTCAGTAGGGGAACCCATCCTCCTCTGGTCGACACCAGATAATAGTTAGTAAACAAGTCAAGTCAATTTTATTTATACAGTGCCTATTACAACGGGCGTTGTCACAAAGCAGCTTTACAGAGTTTATAGAATCTGGTTCCGAGCCCCCAATGAGCCAAAGCGACAGTGGCAAGGAAAAACTCCCTAATTATAGGAAAAAACCTTGAGAGGAACCAAGGCTCAGAAGGGGAACCCACCCTCCTCTGGTTGACACTGGACAGTCAGGTGATGAGTTATTATAATTAATAGAATATAATATAGAAATTAATATAACTCATAATTGTTTATGAGTTCCATTGTTTGAGGTGTAGGCATCAGATGAACATGTCAATGAGTTGAGGCCAGCTAGATCAAGATGGAGATGGATCGGCTGGAGTTAACAACATGGGCTGGAAGCTTCAGTGATGGAGAAGCACCGCAGTCCCTAGTGTGCAGGTGGGCCATGATGAGGGTCAGGCAGGCAGGACACATAGATGGCAGCTCCCCTCGGTGATGAGTGAACAAAGAAAGAACAGAGTTAGTGTTTGTTTGGTGTAAGTATAAAACTAAAGGACGAGCATTGTGTGCAAAGCAGGACTATTGTAATGTGCTGGCAGAGGCCCAGCACGGATATTTAAATTTGAACCCAGATGCAGAGGGGGCCAGTAAAATAAATAA